>OX439129.1:13378888-13433888 GCA_949318235.1 Ecdyonurus torrentis
CTTGAGAAGCACAAACATTCATACTATATATTATATAGTAATATATTACTATTACTATACTATATTATTCATAACAATTTAATGGTTTATATTCAGAATAAACACTCAGAGACTTTTCTCTCTTTTGTAAACATGTAGAGAGACTATTACTACACACAATTAGTTTTGATGGGACAACAAAGAATGAGTTGAGGTTTTCAGAAAACATTGATATTTTACTATACAGAAGAGATAAAACATCATGCAACGCTTGCTCACTGTGCTTTATTAGATAATCAACAGTAACTCAATACTATACTATACACGGGAAAACAAAAAGCTAAAGAATTGCTATTTAGACTTCTTTTATAATAAATTTGTTACATAATACAGATACACAATGTTTTTTTAAGATTTAAAGAGGTAACTGTTTACCGCTGAAGAAATTACGTTTACACTAACGAGTTACTATTCAAACTTTTTACAACCAAGTTATTGGTTTGTACTGAAGAGTTACATCTATGTATCTGAATATTTTCTAAACTTTATATATTCCTTGTACCTTTACTCACAAGTTAAACTTTGAATAGAAACTGGAGGTGGAAACATGGATGTGATGAATCACAACGTATAAACATTTTCAGATAACAGTACCTTCTTTTTTCATTCCTCATCTATATAATAAACAATACATACAAAACTCTGCTGACTGCAAGTGGAGACATTAAACAATTCCACTTTTTAGATAACACTTCTTCTCTCAGTGTATATTTGTTATAAAATAGTATTTATTTTATGTTTTAATATTAACCTTATTAAATATATTCAAAAGTAAGAAGAAAATTGACCTGTTCCCTGAAGTCTCCTGGCTAACTCAACGGTGAACTGAACATTGGCGTACTTGGAGAGGTAATACAAGAACCAAGGAAGTCCATCTACATGGTTGCCTCCGTTCTCCAAGCTATGGTATGCGATGAGATAAAACCATGAAGCGACTATAACGATGCGGCAGGGCTTAGACTTTTTCAGCAAATCTAGACAGAAAGTTAAGCATATAACATTACTTCTCAGATCAGTATGTTATATTATTTTGTAAATATATTTATTATTATTAATTTTCCACTGAAACAAAAAAGTTAACTCTAAAAAATTGCATCGTGCAGTATTTATATTTTTGATCAAGATGTATGGTGGTTTAGTTTGCCTAGGTAGCACCAGGTATGCAACGTTATACAAGGTGAATCAAAACAAAAGGGGAAATTTCAAGTGCCCCGGGAAATTTTGTCCCTCCTCCTCTTCCAGGTACATAATTACCGCTTATGTTTACTCAAAATGCGCAAAAGGAATTGCCGGAAGAGGAAACCACGTGATGGTAAAAGTGGGAGGTAATTCAGGCCTAGCTTGCTGCTGGCACCAACTTTTCTCCCAGTTTTACTGTCACGTGGTTTCTTCTTCCGGCACTTCCTTTTCCGCATTTTGAGTAAACATAAGCGGTCAATGGATTGTACCTGAGAGACCAAGTGGGTCTATTTACAGTCACCTTGTATGACGTATGTCAAAATTCGAAGTATTTCAAAGGAAACCGAGTTTTGACGACAGTAAAAGGTCGTATTTTACCACCCTGCATCTTATACATCTTGCTTGTGATTAGAAATTGCTATTACCAATTTAAAGTAAGGATCTTTAATTTAAAGTAATAATAAATGATAAATTATTGCAAAAAGTGGCATAATAATTTTTAAATTATAAAAGAAGAAATAAAAACACTTTAGTTTTATATGAGTTGGAACATAGTGAAAACATAATTTTTACTCAAGGTTTATAGAATACTGTGTAAACCTTGTTTTTTACTTATATTTAATATTATGTGTGCGTGAGTATATATTTTATATAAATGTACAAAAAGAAAACTAATCTATAACATACATCAAACTTCATGACACGACATTTTTTTTTTTTTTTTTTTTTTTGACAAATTGAAAGCTATTAAATCATTACACCAATTGGCAATTTTTTCTATGAAACACGTGTTTCTAAAATATCAGTATATTTGTAATTGGGAGATAAAAAAGGTAGTTTAACCACATTTCATAAAAAAAAATTTCGTTCCTTCTGATTAATAATAAAAATACTGTAAGTGGATTAAAAAGAACGTAATAATATTTACAATCACTTACCAATAAGTAGATGTGTCATTAAGAAAGGTCCATATTGATTTGTTGCCATAGTAAGCTCATAACCATCAGATGACTTGTATTTCTTAAAGACTTCAGCAGTACCAGCATTATGAACGAGTACGTCTACACGTTTCTCAGTACGATTGATATCAGCACAGAACTCTCGTACAGATTGAAGTGAACTTAAATCTAACTTTCTAACTTCAACTTGAGAGTTACCAGTCTGGGAGATAATCTCATCTGAAACAAAGAAATAATTATTACATTCTGTTTAGTATCTAAAAGAAAAATAATAAACGTGGCTTATAATTTAATAAATTTAAGCAAATATATGAGAATAAAATATCCTTTAAAATTGCAATAAAGTTGATCGAGATCGTGATATATATGAGAGAAAGAGAAAGAGAGAGAGAGAGAGAGACAGAGAGACGAATAATTGCGGTAAGATGCTATTAGCTTGTCCATTAGAATTTCAATTTAATTATAGACATACACTTATTATTTCTTAAGAAAATATTAAAAAATAATAATTATAACACATTTGCAGGCATAGGTATATAATATATATTATATACCTCCATAAATGTGCTATGTCATTTAAAAAAGCTTTAAATGAAAGTATTTTTGTCGTATTTCATGACATCTATATATTTATGTGTTTACGAACAACAACGTATGTTTTAATTTATTAGTATTAAATTTATTTATTTTTTCTATACGCTCCAAGATTTGTTTCTATTGTTTACCTTTGACAGCATTGGCAGTGCTCAAAGTTCTGCAAGCCATGATAACCCTTGCTCCTCTTTTCGCAAGGTCACGCGCAGTCTCCTTACCGATACCTGAAATTATAAGTAACTCATACTTTCATATACCATTCCTGAAATTTTAATTATCTGTTATGATAAAAATAAGTTACAAGAGTGATGAAAGTGTGTATTAGATGAAATAATATTTATGCTGAGCTGCAAAAGGGAATACTGTATATCGATGCTGTTGCGGCTAAAGCACATTTCTATACTCGACTCGAAAATCCTCAGCTGATTAATCGTTTTACCACTAATGTATCGCCCATTTCTCGCGTGCATTTCAAAGGGGAGCGGCTGGGCGATACCGTAAAAGGTCGAACGGCAGGTAACTCAGGCTTTTTGAGGCGAGTATACTTTTAGCGGGTTTGCTTACTTTTACGCATCTACATTTATCTGGACAGCCATAGAAACACGCATCAACATTTATCACGACAACAGGTAAAAAAAAAAAAAAAAAAAACTTCTTCACCTGTTTTCCTATGTAGAAGTGCTTTTTGCCTGTTGTCGCGATAAATATAGATGCGTGTTTGTATGGCTATCCCGATAAACGTGTAAATTCGAGAAAGTAAGCAAACCCGCTAAAAGTAGAAGTGTGGTTTAGCCGCAACAGCATCGATATGACTTTCCAAATTTTATAGGCTGTTTTTTATGTGCATCTTTGTCCTTCAATATGGTAATAAAAAAAATTTATTAAAAAAAAAAAAAAAAATCATCATGCATTGCATGAAGTATTTCTTCATGCTTTTTATTCAAATGAATGTAAAATAAAGTAAGCGTATTCAAAATTACAGTGTATACACAGTGCTACGTATATTATAAGTGTACATAATATAATCTCAATGAATGCGTTCATATTATATTCTAAATTTTATATAGCACATTATATAAAATGATGTTATATACTTCCTCTTATGTAGTTATTTTTAAGAGTATTTTATTATTATAATCAATTGCAGTAAAAATTGTGGTTCCATTCGTATCATCAATGTTACGCTACAGTAATTTCTCCACTTATTGTTATATAGCATCGTCACGGTAATGCTCGCAAATTTAGTCTAGTAGATCTAAAAATATTAAAACTATAACATTTTTGTTACTTAATAATGTTAAAAAAATATCTACTTGCTTTAAAATTATATTGTATAATAATTATGCATATATATTATTATACACACTTTTAAATGTAATATATAAAAGGGTTACTTGAAACGTTATAATTTTACATTAAAAAGTAATTATCTGTTATAACTTTATTTTAATTTCTTAATTTAATATCTTAAGGTTCTATTAATTTGAATTTTTTGATGTAATTAATCACAAATTTTTTGCAATATAAATTTTATAAATAATTACTGCAAAAAAAAAAAAAAAAAAAAAAAAAAAAAAAAAAAAAAAAAAAGGACGTATCGGGTATACTGACCTGAGGTGCACCCTGTTACGATGACCACTTTCCCTGACATGTTCCTCGTGCTCGTACATTTGCCCCGGGTCAACTTATTGTAAATAACCAGTGCAATAACTCCAGCTACAACAACGGACACACTCACACCAAGTACAATCTCCCAAGACATGGTGGAGCTGAAAATTACAAATTAGCTTTTTATTATTACTTATATTTCGCAGCTTATAGCCAATCAAAATCTTAAATTAAACACAGCATCAGTTTATGCTGCACTAAATAATAAAGTATTATTTCTATACCTTACAAATAATTTTTTTATTACGATAGTTCTATCACTGATAATAATAAAAGTTTTAATCTTAAAAAAACTATAATAACAATAATAATTTGTAATTATTTTTTAACATTTTCCTTTCTTCTTCTTTTCAGTCCCAGTATACAATACAATGGACATCAGATAATTCAATAAAAAAATAGAAAAACAATTGGAAAAAATCAAACAAATTGAGATATAAATACAAAAATGGGTCCAGAAAACGCCCTAAAATTTACGCGCCTTTTAAAGCTATTTTGAACAATCTAGAGTAGGTAGGGGGTCCTCAAAAGTAAGAAAATCTTTTTGTTTTGTCATTCTGAGAGCCGCACAAAAACGTGGTTAAAATTTACGACATTGAAATAATTAAAAAAAAAAAAAAAAAAAAAGTTGGGGTCTGAAGAGGTTAAGGTATCATGATGGATATTACAACTTAAAGAAATGCAGATAATAATTGGGTATTAAAAATTGAATATAAATTATGTATAAGAATTTAACAGTAATTTAAGTAGTAAAAAATGAACTATCATAAAATATTATATGAAATTTAATTGGATTTTCTTACTCAAATTTAATCTTAATTCATTAATGCACAGGTATACTCTAGTATAACAATTCGTATTTTGCAAATTTGTGAAAAAAATATACACGTATTATAGTGTACGGTTAAATAGATTCTTAATCAATTATATAATTTCAATCAATTATTTTTTAATCCGAGAAAGTTAAAGGTCTATATCAGTATTATTTGGAAATGTATATTTTATAGCATGTTATTTTTTTTATTACTTTCACTGCGTTATTATTATTATTAATTTTGAGGTTCATAGGAGATCTTGTCTTAAGTAGGTTAGCATGACAACTTCCTAAATATTTTAAATTAAAATTACTATCACTTTAATTTTATTTTAAATATTAGAATTATATTATCTAAGATAGTTATCTTTAATGTACAGTATAAAACATTGCTATATTAAATACACTGCTTTCATGCAACCATGTATCAGCTTCTTCCCCCCCCCCCCCCCCCCTCAATGACCTCTCGTATGAACTTTCAAATGATAACGTCAAAATAAAATTACTAGGCAATGTAAAACATTTTTATAGAAATAAAATATGAAATTTGACATAAAAATAGACAGTAAGTTCAGAAAAAACTATATCAATAGATACGCCACCGGCTATATAATTTTTCTATTAAATTTAAACATAATTTATAATATAATACTACTCATAGACAAAGAAATAATATCAATATATATATATATATATATATATATATATATATATATATATATATATATATACATACACACACACATATAAAATGAAGTTAACTTAATAACATTGATTAACCTCACCATAATCACATGCCATAACTACACCTTTTAACAATAGCTAGTTTTAAACTGATCAATTATAAATAAATTGATGATCAATATAATATTGATTGATATCTTTAAAATGAAATACATTAAACGACTTACCACTGAGAATACCACAACGAGAGACCTTCGTTTTAGCTCAGTTAAAACTAAGAAGAAAGTTTTTGGTGCTACAGAGTCTGCCGGACCGCGGCGTTAAAATCGCTGTCTCATTGGTGCTCACTTTTTTATTATTCGGAGAGAGCCAGAGAAGAAAGTTTATAATATAATCAACGTCAAAAATACAGTATTATATTTCTCAACGTATTATAATATATATATTGGGCTCTAACTTTTGACAATTATAATATGTTGGTTATCGTTGTAAGAGTTAAGGTCAAGTTTGTAGTAATATAAATATTTTATGTGTCAATTTTTAATTCATTTGTTTGATCATTTTTGTATGTACTGTACAAGTTCAATACATGTAAAAAAAAAAAAAAAAAAAAAATGAATGAATGAATGAATGTGATGGATAAATTTTATAAAATAGATTACTTTTAACCTGGAACAGGTATTACGGTCAACTATACAATGTTATCGAATATAAGTATCATACTGAAATAAAGTAGCATCTTTATTATGTAACATTGTAGCACACCTGTTTTAAGTTAAAGGGTTAACCTCAGACCTGTCACGCCCCCTTTTTTCAAAAAACTGATTGTTAAATATTTTAAAAATTATTTTTTAATACATACCTTTTTTCAAAATAGAAGTTCGAATACAATTTCTTCGTACTTGCCACACATTTCTCACAATTAATTTTAAACCATTTTATTTTGCCGCGAAATTCAAAATCAATGTTATTCAAATAGGCAAACTGATGCTCAAATTTTCTCGAAACAGGATAAATAAATAAATATAAAACAAAATGTAGTCAATACATCATGAAAATATATATAACATCAGAAAATTGAAAAAAAAAATTATTGATAAATCATTAATTAACAATTGATTCATTAATGATACAAACGTACAGTATAATAGAAAAATACATAACACAAAATAATACATGTCTACATGAAGCTGTACTGTAACTTATGCAAGTGTGATTTATTTTATTTTACAAATCAACTGCTAAAAAATTGCATTGATATTAAAATATCCTTACTTCAAGAAAACATTTCCTCTGAATGATAAATCACGAGATTAAACTTCCAAATATTGTGTCCCTTAAACCTTAATAATAATAAGTAACTTTATTAAGGCGTTGTGAGGGCTTGACAGCACTATTTTACAAAACCTTGACCATATATATATATATATTATATACATATATATATATATATATATATATTATATATATATATATATATATATATATATATATATATATATATATATATATATATATATATATATATATATATTATATATATATATATATATATATATATATATATATATATATATATATATATATATATATATATATTTCTTGTTGTGCTTATTTTTAGAATATAAAATTATTTAACCTCAAAAAGTGGAGAGAAAACTTTTATATTATAGTAAGCTACCCCGGTTTACACGTTCTATTATAGACCTAGATTTCATGACGTCATGAATTCCAAAAATTGTCTACTTAAAAGTTTTTTTAACCTCAGCTTGTGTGGGTACAGAAGAGTTGATGAATATAATTATGTTATGTATGACAGTACCGTTTAATAAATTTTACGTTTTTTTTTTTAATGTTTTTAGGTCAGGATTCCTTCATTTAAGTGATTTATTATAATGATTCACATTAAAATGTTGCAATAGACAATGAACGATTCTATATACTTTGCAATTTTTTTATTTATTTTTTTATAATAAATTTTCAATCACTAAAAGCACGAATTCTTTGAATTATTTTAAAAATATAAAAAAAATTGCAAGAAACTTCCCACGAAGGTTATAGTTGATAATATAATGCTTGTATTGTTAGTTTAGATTTAGACGCGCACAGTGATCATATATGCCCAACCATAACACTTAAACTCTGTAGAAAAGTCTATATTATCAAACAGAATAATTTTATGCTAGCTTTTTGCTTATAATTCTTGGAGACATAAAAAATTATTTTTTCTTTAAAAATAGTTTAAAATTTGTTACAATTTTCTAAAGAATATTGTAAGACTATTACAATGCAAATAGAAAAATTGATAGGGAAATTATGCTGAAAGTAATAATTTAACAGATTAAAAAAAAAAATTGAAAAAAAAAATCTTAACTTAATCTCAAGTAATACATTATTATGTCATATCTTAATTTACGGCTAATTATATACGGTTAATTTACGGCTTAATGTACGTAGTTTTCTTGTTAATATGACGAGACGAATGTAATGTAACGCATGCATAATCTAAGGAGTAATGTTACTGTAAGCTATCAAAATGTCTTGTAAATAAATAAATAAACGAATGAACAAATAAATAAATAAATAAGAATAATTCTAAAATACACAAATCTTATGCAAAAAAAGAAGTGTATGTATTTTAAAAATATATTTATTATCTGTTTTACAGATCTGCCTGCATATTTGCTTCTACGTACATTTTCTTTTTATTGCTTTTTTTTTTTATTATATTTTTGTATATTTGAAATAAAGAGGGAGCTACTGCCTTATAAACGAAACTTTTTGATGAAGAAATTAATAGTCACGTAAATACAAAACACTTTCTCTTTATCTTTTATCTATCCTAGTTCAATCTAACGTAAGAGGTAAATGGTCAATTGAGTTTGATTATGAAAATTGTAATTTTTTTTTATAAACTAGACCGTAATGCCTCGGGCCACTTCTATTCCATGCGAAAACGTTCTAGGTTAAATTGCTCAGACATACTTAATTTTCTAGCAAAAGTATGTGCCAAATTTTACTAGTAATTTTATAAATAGCAATTCAATTCAAAACGTCTTTATTTGATGGCGAAGGTTAAGGCAAGAATGCCTTTTTTTATCCTTAACCATTTAAGGTTGATACATAGCATTATGGATAAAAAAAAAAAAAAAAAGAAAAAAAAAGCGGAAAAAAAATATCTAAATACATATTATAATATTTTCGTGTTCTCGATAATGCAACAGTTTCACGGGAAATAGATGATAAATAAAAAATAAAAAAAAACTTTGAAAAGTTTTCAAATATGTAGAATATAAATGGGTAGTTTTTAAGGAATTTTTATTTCAGTTCCTTTTACATTATTTGCACTTTAAATTTATCAAAATATTTATTTGTAAAGTGTGCAAGGACAACATCCATTTGTTGAATTATAAAATGCCATGCTATATAAGTACGGCATGCTATTAAATAATAAACACTAATTTTATTTTCTTATTGTTTTTCTTTCGTTAAGCTTATAAGTAAATGCAATAGATTATTCAAAATAGACTTCATTTTAAACATGTGTTATTAAATCGTAATATAGTAAAAGTTTGCTTTTCTTCCGCACCTGAACCGTTCTGCAGATTGACAGCACATGATAGATGAAAAAGTTGCATATGTTCAAGGTGCAAATAATTTTTGCATTACACAAATCTGCTTTAAAATACATTCTCATAATTTATAGAGAAGACATTTTTTCTTACAAATCTGTGTTGCTATGTTGATTCTTTTGACGTTTTTAACTCTCATGCAATCGATCTCCGCATATGAAAAAAATATGTAAAACAATATGAAACTATAGTGTATATATATATTTATATAGTGTGTGTATATTATATTAAAAGCTCATTAACACCTCATAAACTCCTTTTTTTTCTTGGCTTGTAGTGTTCTGATAACCTCAAAAATTTATATGGCATAATTTTTGTATAGTATAGAATTTTTGTTGCGACCATTTTAGCATTCTTCGGTAATGCTGAGATGCAACCATCTGTAATAATAGAAGTAAAAGTACACAAATTTCAGATCGTAAAAGTTTTTCTTTCTTCTTTTTTTTTTTTTTTTTTTTTTAAGTGAATTATTGCTTTTAAAAACAACAACAACAAATAATCTGGTGTAAAATATTATAAAGTTTTCTTGGGAAACAGACTCAAAATTTGGTTTTACTCTAACTACAACAAGCAAAGATCTAATTGGTAAAAATCAAAATAAGAAAATATGTTTATCATTTAATCTTTTTTAATAAATAGAGATCCAATTTCAAAAACGAGATGAATAACTTGCAATTTTATGCTGCAATTCAGTCTATAGTTGTGCAAGCTTTTTTTATTTCTGTGCAATACAGTACGTGACTTACGTGTATTTTTTTAAGTAGTAGACTTTGAGAGAAATACATATTATTATGTTTTGTTACTGGACGTTTATTTTGTCTATTGACCTTGGTTTCACATAAGTTTAAAGTTATAAGCAAAAATAATACACAGATAATAGTACATAAGATAAAACATTTTACTAAATCGAATGTCATGATAATTTATCACACAAAAATTATTTTTAAGTTAATAATAAAAAAAGGTGTTTAAATTGATAAGATGAATTGACGTGTCAGAAAAATCTACTTTTTATACAATTTGAACGCACACAAAAAATGCAATTCTCAAGATTTGAAAGTAGAAAATATTTTAAAATAGTTTTTTTTATCTTGGAAGAAAGATAAGTTTACAAATATTCCTATATTAATAATTTTATTAAGATAATAATTAATAATGATAAATGTTTTACTTTAACAAAATATACCACAATCGTTTATAAATGACATGACTAAAGAAATAATTTAATTTAATATATTATGCTTTCAATTCCTATGATTTTAATCTCAAATTAACTCTATTGCACTTTACAAAACCTTGACTGTACTGTATCATGTATATTATAGCAATTTAAAGGAAATTACAAAAAACTCGATAATAATCAATAATAGCATAGTAGTAAATATAATAATAAATTAAAATTCTATTTGATCTACAAAATCGTTACAGAAACATGGAGCCACAATCCTTGTTACATGATCCAAAATAACAAATTTGATAAAAAATTACAAAATTTATTTTTGTTTTCATTGTAGAAAACTAAAAATATGTTGAAAAATAGTTCTTTAATTCCAAAAAAATTAACATTAATAGGCAACTGTACATAATCAGAACAAAATTCACTGGTTTGTATTTTTAATTTTATTTTATTTTATTTTATTTTTTTTTTTTTGCCCTGGTATAGAGGTTACGATGGCAAATTAGAGTTTTAATTTTCTGCTCAATGATACTTCTGCTTAATTTGATTGCTCACTTCAGAAAGTTATATACACGTGAAATCGCACATCATCATAAACTAAAAAGTATCACTGAAAAAATATTTAGAACATTTATGAGCTCTAGTCAAAGAAGTAAAGTTACAAACGTGCCCAAATAAAACTCTAACTATGGAGTTCGGTTGCAATGCGTAGAAAGAATTTAGGGATTTTATGTTGGCAATTTTAACATGGTCAATAAATATATAATTTTGATCATTAAATAATAATAATAATATAGACAAGAAGTGTTGATACTTTCCCAGTTGTATGTCTTTAAAAATGGCCTGGTTAGCAAAATTCTAGTTAGCAACTAGAGAGAAACTGCACCTCGAGGATAGACAAAATAATTACGTGTCATGCAAAAAATGCAGTTCTTGGCACAGCTAACATCTTGAGCAAAGTAAAATCAGCAATTTAAAAACTACCGGAGTACTCGATACTTTTGCCTCTATAGAATTGATATAATTGATACAATTTTCAGACAATGTACTGTATATCTATCGATAATAAACCCCAAATATCAGTGTTTGTTACATTTTGCAAAATATTACCTAGAAATAACACACTTATAAAGTATTTTCATTGAAAATTTTTAGTAAAATGATTTTATTTTACTCAGGTACTCTTTTTTTTTCTTTGCAATTTACGTATATCCAATAAAAAAGATAAAAAAATCTAATTTTAATAATATTTCTAACATTTAATTAATTTAAAAAAGGGAGTATTGAAAATTGTTTTGTTTTTATTATTTACTTTTATAAAGTTGATAATTTGAGTCTAGTGTTGGCGCTACCATTTGAAGTTCTAATTATATGTTTACCGGTACTTGATGTATCTGTCAAAGATACATGACATTGATCGAGGAGTGAGTTTAAAAAAAATCAAACAATTATATTACAATCAAAACATAATAGATCAGAAGAAAATAAAAAAATAGTTAAAAAATTACCTTTTTTTAAAAACATACCTATTTTAAAATGCAATAACATTGATATAATTTCAGATGAGTGATGGTTGCACATTTTTTTGCTACCTGTTTAAACAAAAAGACAAGGATGTCTAAAAAAAAACACATTGACATTTATAATTGATTGCAATATTTACTATATATATTTACTACTTTTTGTGGTGTTTTCGATATTTTGTGATGTATCGACTTTTTCTTTCTCGATGTATTTTCATTATTATTAGTGATTTTTTTTAAATACCTAATACAAAAAAGTATCGATAATTTTTCATATATCGCTGATCCCTAACGCAAAAAGCTAAGCTTGTGATCCTCCTCTTTATCATCTGCAGTGTCTTAAAGTTAAAATGGTAATGGGTTACTCTCACCTACTGTACATCTTTGGATACAACGGTGTTGGTCTATATATATATCCATGGTGTTGGTGTTACATTAAGAAAAAAGAAAAGAACTAATAATAATAATAATAATAGCCCTTTTCAGTGGTCAACATAATTTACATAATTACGTGTGCTGAATATGTGAAGTTGTAAAAAATATTGTAATAATTCTTCTCTTACGTAAATTGCATTGTAGGAAAATCCAAAATGTAAAACACATTAATTAATTTTAAATATAACAATAAATATTTTTGCTCAGCACAATTCAGATTTGCTATAATCTACAGCGTAGAAAGAAGAAATAAGTAGTCACTTTTTTTTTCTGAGCAAGATAGTAACAAAAAATTTGATTGATAGCTTTATTATATTACGTAAATGTAATTAGTAATTACTTTGGATGCTTTAAGATGAAGGTTAATTTTATGTTATAGTTAATTTCACTTAAATATGGTGTGACAGTGGAGCATAAATTCAGTTTTCATAGAAACATCAAGGCCAAAGTGTAGAATTTTTACTCGATGTAATTTAAAACCAGGTTGCATTTAATTTAAAAATAAATTATGATCTCCAATTTTACCAGACGTAAAAAGTAGCTACTGCAATCAAGTTATCTTATCCTTGATTGCAGTAGCTACTTTTTACGCCTTATGCCTGCAAGAATTTATGATTATAATTTATCACATTTTAGTGCGCTTCCAATTTATTATTTTTTTTTTTTTACTAATTAATTAAAAATAGAAAAATAATTATACAAAAAAATGTAAAAATAGAGATACATGTGAGTTTCTTTTGTTTAAAAGTAGGCAATATATACATAGACTGAGGCCGTGCCTAAAAGATAAAAAAAAATATATATATTAAACAGTGTTTACGGCATTCATTTTAAATACTCAAATTATATTATTTGCATTTTTGCAAACTTTATTTCTTTCTACTAATAATAGTATGCATCCTTGCAGTGCAAAACCACAAATTGTCATTTTAAAAACTTTAATTTTTAAACATTAAAAAGAGTATACCTAATTACATGATTTTTAAATTCTAAATATAGCACCAACCTAACATCACTACAAAAAGTGCAGTGCAACTAAAATATTAAAAATATATTATATTAAGTATAAAGTACACAGTACGTATATAATTACGATAATTAGTACTATAAAATTAAATATGTATGTGCTATATTATGTACTACGTTAAAAATGAAATACTCTGACCATAAGATATTGTTAAACAAGTCAGAGAAATGAGAGAACCATATAAGTACCTTTTCTACAAGTAGTATTTTTTTATAGGTATGTACCTTTTTTGGCCTCCTAATAAAAATAATTTTTTATTATTATTAAATGGATATGCAAACAATAAATAATTCCCCACATTTAAGTTTACGCATTTTATTCTCTTACCAGTACCTAATACCAGTCTTTTCTTTTTTTTTTACCTTTTTTTTAAAAGAGAAAAGAAATTAAATGAGCATTACATATTTGAAAGGCTTCTAATATATTATGAAACTGCAAATATATCTATTTGCGTTAAATTTGAGGGAAAATCTATTCTCTTCTCATCACGCATCTCGTAGCATGCTAAGAGAATGTGTTAATGAACACGATTATATAGGCAACCTTACATTGCAGCACAGCTTAAATAGTTGCATATTTTACAGGCACTTACTTTGCAGTTAATATTTTGCCAGTGACATACTGTTATGCATTTTTGTGATCTTAAAACTTAAATATGTTTGTATCTAAGGTATTTCTATATATAGGTAATCCAAAGAGAATATCGTTATTCAATTTTCTGTTGCCTTTAATTTTATTTTATCCTGGAAGTTATATTTTGTTGCCCATTTGATCAATGTAATTTTGAACCGCAATACACGTCTCCAGCTGACCACTACTTTTCAGTGGGAATCCTCTCTGGATTACATAGGTTATATACTTACATTATTTGCATCAATGTCCCTCGTGTTTGTATCCATGGTTAGTATTTTAGAATAGCAGATGTTCGTATGCATCTTCATATATAGCTATTTCCAGTGCAATTATTATTATTTATTTTTTTATATTTATTATGTAAGCTAAAACTATAAATTATATTGTTTAAAAACTTACTAACGACTTCAAAAATTGGTCAAGATTCTTTCTTTATAACATTCTGGTTTACTGTGCCACCTGGTGCAAGTTTTAAGTCTTAACAATAATTATTGAGTTTCCTTGTTATAAATAACTTTGAATTTATTTTAAAAAGAAGTTTTTTTCCCCTCTACAATGAGTTTTGTAAAAGTATTAAGAAATCAATAATTTGTCAAAATCTTTAAAAAAAAAAAAAAAAAAAAAAAAAAAACTGTACTTGACATGACATAAATGATTCAATAAGGTCACATTATCACACATACTGAAACAACATTCACTGTCTGTACTTCTTTGGTCACCTATATATTAGAAGTTGTTGTTTTTTTTCATTTCAAAATATAAAGAAACACACACATACACAAAGATGATAAACCTGTCATGTTACTTCATATTTTTTGTGAAGAAGTAAAAGTTGCTTTGTTTGATATTTTCGCAATTAAAACAAGGTGTAAGATTTTTATGATAATTTATTTTTAAAAAATGTCATATAGTTAGCACACTTCAAATCTAAGATTTGTCAATTCAATCGATAACCAATTTCATATAGAGTATTTTCTTTGAAGTGTTTTTAAATATGATAAAAAAAATTGCGTCATTACAACCAATCCTACATTGATCAACAAAATATGTTTTTCATACGCAATATACAATTACTTATATAGATCAAAATTAAATAACTAGTTTTTTCTTTTACAATTTAAATAATTTACGTATAATTTATGTTGCATTCTCATCATTTTAGTTCAAATGTTGCTATTTTTTTAATTGCATACTGTAATAATTTGTATTACTGTATAGTGTATTATTGTATTATTTGTATACTGTAGTGTAAATTATATTGTAGTGTAAATTATACTGTAGTAATTGTTATGTTATGTAACATATTCGCTATATAATGCAGTATAAATTATGTTGACGTGAATAAATGTTACTGGAGCTATTTTGGCATACTTATTACATATTAATTATATAATATTTTCAGTAGTATAGTACAACTTAAACTTATTTTATTATTCAGAATTTGAATATAGCTTACTTGAAAAGAGATTTGTATCATATTTTAAAGCCCTTGTCAACTTACCTTTTTATCATTTAAAATACTAGATTGATAATTACCATACCTTATTATCCATGAATTAGACACCACCACGTTGATTTTGTATTTATTTTCATTTATTTTCTTTTTGACGTTTATTTAACGTATCTGACGTCACAATGTACCACCGCCAATCACAGTCACTGCTCTGGTCACGTGATAAATTTAAGCCCCTTCCTCAAGTTCTCTAATTCATGGATAATAAGGTATGGTAATTATTAATCTAGTATTCTAAATGATAAAAAAGTAAGTTCACAAGGGCTTTAAAGCACCCACAAAAATAAATAAGTAATAACTATAAAAGTTTACCTTCAGCAACATTTATTCTCTACAGCATAATTCATGCTTTACTGAAAAATAATTATGTGATAAATAGTATAAATATGCATCAAATTATTTATGCTGTTCCAGTATAGTTACATTTATGCTATAATGACTTAAAAGCAGCATAAACTACGTAATTTTTTTCTTTCCGTGTCAAAGAAACTTAAACCTATTTCACATTATATATTTTCTATTTACATGAAAGCACGAATCTTTTTTTTTTTGTAGCATTGTCGCATTGATTTACAAAAAACATTTAAATTTAAATAATGTCTTATACTACACTATGCTCTAGAATATTATACTATACTATATACTTTAGAATACCAAAATTCATTATTTATACTTGATTACTGTTATTATTCTTTATGCCATTTTTATATTAAGAATATTGGAAAGTTTAAAGAGTTTGAAAACTTATAACGTAGTGCTAAAAATATCTCTGATTTAACTATTTCGTAACTTGCATAATTATATTTAATCTGATATATGAGGTATAATTGGCATGTTAAATTTCGTTGATACATTGGACAATTAATCTCTTCTTCTTCTTCTTTTCTTTTATGCGCTTGTCAGCATGACTTGTATAATTATAATGTTTGTTATGATATAATTAATAGCTATTTTATGTAGGAAATGAATGAGGCTTAATAAAAAAAATACAAGAAAGCAGTGCTGATGTAATGAATTTATTGTTTTTTAACGAAACAAGGAACATGGACTTGTAATATTCAGAGTTTAGTATTGTTAACATGAGCTTTTTATTTATTTATTAATTCCAAAATATAATTAATTAAGTTTAAAACAAATTTCTAATGTTGCTTTTTTCAATATTAAATTTGTTAAACCATACAAATATATTATTATTTTATTTTTTTATAGTAACATTAATAAAAGTTCTTGTTTGTATTTAGTTAAATATTTTATGATTAATTAGAATCAAGCAAATGAACTACAATACAACGTGCTTCTAAAATTGAAACTGGTATAGGACGTGTATTTTTATTATATACTCACTAAATCATAAATAAAATTAGAATTATAACTGATACAATAGAAGGATAAATAATATATTACATAAAATATTCATTTTGCAACGATGTTATCTCCTGTTCTTATAAAAATATACAATGTTATATAAAGTTATTTATTAAATCCAGGTGGTACAGGGTTTGGTTTTGATCTGACAAGTTGTTGGAATTGCCCTTTAATTTGCTCAGTAACTGAGCTGGTCTTGTATATCTCGCCGAACTCCTGCAGGGTCTCCTCAAGTATTGGATATATTTTAGGCAAGTAGTAATGATCCACAGTTGGGAAGAGATGATGTAGAACGTGGTGCCCGTAATTAGTGAGAGTTAGGAAAAACTGAAGCAAGCTCGGCTTGAAATCGATATGGACTTGTAGTTTACCGTCCTTGTCCTTAGTATGAGAGCCAGTGACTCCACTGATGAGAGTCCGGTCACGGACTGAGTCTACCATGGCAAGTCCCCAGTCTCTGTCTACGCGTGCTGCGTCACCGTCATGGAATATTTCAGGGTGGTGATGACCTGCGTTTAAGCCACACGCTTGGAACCAGAAACTTGCCGTAAACTGGCAAAAGGAAAATAAATATATTATTTATAGTCATTCTGAACGATCTTATTTATTTATTCCATCATGCATTGTTAACAATTAAAATTTTACAAAAAAATTTACAGAGTTTAATGATGGGAGATATATACAAGGCATTACGAGAACACCGCTGTATTGTATTGTTAAATGACGTCATACTCTACTTTTTACACCTGTAGATTGCTGTGTAGTACACTTATATAAATTATATAATTAAAAATGTTGAAAATATACTTACCATTATGAAAACCCACAATATGACTGTATAAGTAATATCTACTGCAGTGTTTACTGCAATCATCGTAAGAGGTAAACATAGTGGTGCTAGATCCTGTAGCTCCAAGCCGAACGTAAGGATCAGTTTTATATACTCAGATGGAGCTACGAACATATAAACTATAGGACTTGAGATCCATGAGAAATATCCAAGCCAGCCTTTTTTTATAGGTAACCAATGTAGATGTGGTTCGTAGAGCGAGATCTACGTACATAAAAAAAATTATGGTGAAAGATATTTGCTAAAAATAAAAAGGTATTTATTTGTTTCAAAAATCTTATTCTTGTGTAAGTTGTCAAGTAATAAATAGTACTTTGTGTATGTGGAAATTCTTTAGTTCAAGGCTACGCCTCTCTCTCTCTCTCTCTCTCTCTCTCTCTCTCTCTCTCTCTCTCTCTCTCTCTCTCTCTCTCTCTCTCTCTCTCTCTCTCTCTCTCTCTCTCTCTCTCTCTCTCTCTCTCTATCAATGTATTCTATGTATTTTTAGCCTGAGACAATCGCAACAATAAATCCTAATATAATAAACCTAGCTTAAAAATAGCTTTCGGTCTGGTTACTTGACAAATGACAAATGATGCACAGCGCAAAATAAATAATTACCTCAAGATCATGTAGCGAATTAGGATAGAGATGATGACTCAAAATATGAATTATTGTGTAATGTTTTGGAGAAAAAAGCATCAATCTCATATAATTTCTTCTCCAGGTTGGTCTTAAATGAACGAAATTATGTGATGAAGCTGAAAATTAAAGAATAATTTTAACATTCTTAATTTTATTTGGTATTAATTTAATAATACGTACCTGACGCCAGTGACAGTATGAACCCCGCAATAAATGCGATAGAAAGACTCTGAAATTTAGCTGCTACTAAAGTAAATAACACGGCAAAGAACATTAAAAAATCAATCATGTAACATGACTCAGTAGATGGTCCACGAAGTTTTAAAATCTCAGGCACTTTTTCAATTATCCGTTTGCGTAGAGTTGAGTAGAACCCTTCAGGGTGAAAAGTATAAGGGGAGTTTCTGTAAAATCACATATTTTATGTAAAATACAGCGTTATTTAAATAAATTATATATGTTGTCTCAAAAATATTTAATGACGTTTTTATTCAAAATAAAAGTTCAAAGTATTTTTTTTCTTTCTTTGTAACTATTAAAATAAAAATTAAAAAGCTATTAAATATTGGAATGTAAAAGTTAGTTAATTAAATTTTACTCACATTATATATACATTATAAATAATTTATAAAAAAATTGTAACTAATTTGCACGTAAAAATTTCAACACCGCAGTAATATAATGTTAAGTGGATCAATTGTTATGTTATGAAAATAAAATATTGACTTCTGTAAAATTGTTTAAATTAAAATTAATAACGATATAGCAATAACTACCAGAAAATTCATATAGCCTGTACACAGTAAATGTGAGTGCAAGAAAATCTAATCGTTTATATATATATATATATATATATATATATATATATATATATATATATATATATTACAATTTAAAAGTGTTACTTATTGTGATCTGGACTTCAATGCAATTGATGCATTATTTATAACATGCAACATGCAACATTTAATTTTTTATTTTTCTTTCTTTTTTGTAATTTCTAATTTTCAATGTCATTCCAATCTCCAAATTTTGCAAATTTCAACCAATCAAATTTAAATGCACATTAAATTTTGTGCACAAAGTGATGCATGTCATTATAATAAATAAGCATATATAATTTTGTCCTTTATACGTGTTATAGAAAAATATATAATAATGAGAATTAGCAATATTTCATAACTGCTGACAGAACGTGCAACACCTTACATATAATTTTTTATCTTACGAGTTTTTTTATTATTTTTTTTTATGCGTGTACTTGACTTTGCTTGCTATATAAATATATGCTATAAAAAACAAGTTGCTTATACATTTTTAATAATACACTCCTGTAACACATAAATCATTGAAATTTAAGGAAGACCATGATTACGTATTATTTATGTATACTTGCCTTTTTGTAGCTGCCTCCTTAACTTTGAATGTATTCAACATGTTTCGTGGTACATTTGATATGTGATGCGATTCAAATGCCTCTGTGATATCGGTTCCCTTCAATAAAAAAAAATATATATCAATGTTGTTGCGATAAAATGTCTATCTCATTTTTTGTCACGGGAAGCAAAATATCTATCTCTGTCCCAAACGTAATGTAGATGGGTGCTCGAGTAACAAATTTTGCTTCGCGTGATAAAAAACGAGATAGAAGTTTTGCTTCGCGTGACAAAATACGAGATAGACGTTTTATTCGCAACAACATCGATAAGAGAATCGGGCAGGAAATATTATATATATAAAATCTAAAATGTTTTGGGTATGTTTGTAACAATGCATTTCGTTTTATATAAATTTTGCATTTCTTGCTAAAAGCATTGGTTTTAAAATATGCATATCAATTTTATAAGTTGAAAAAAAAGTATATTATGAATATTATATAATATGAGCTAACTTTTGCTTTCAAAAACATTGTTCATTTCCTACACTTTGCAAGCACTTGACCCACACACACACACACACACAAATGTACGTGACAAGTACTTGACCCATATAATAAAATATAAAAAACATAGATGTTCATTGCAAAAATACACTGGGCATGGCACATGATAAGTGTAAACATGTGTTTTGAAAGTCTTTGTGAGTGATTTTAATGCATGCAATTTACATTCAAAGCTCTATTTAAAACTATTTTTATACCCTAAGCTATTAAAAACTAGAGTGAGAATATAATGAGAAAATAATTGCTTTGCTTTTTGAAAATAAGAATCGTGATACAATAACATAACAAATTTGATATAAAAAGCATAATATAATGAGATCCTGATTTTGTTTTATAATATAAACAACACTATTGTGTAGACCAGTACCAGTCATGTAATTAAAAAATATGTATCATGTTTTTGATTTTTTTTTATAGTCTGAGAGAAATAAGGTATAGAAAGATCTTTCAGAACCTAACCCATATTATGTTTAAAATATAGAATAAAAAATTATTATGTTTTGTCATGGTCCACGCTTTTAGCTTTCCATCACAATTTTCCTCGTGGAATTTTCTTTCAATTTACAATTCACCTTGACGTTCTTTGCTATAGTAAGGCATCACTGTCAAACTTAGGCCAGCAAAAAAAAAATGTAAAGTACATTATTTATTTATTTTTATTAATAATTATAGATTTAATCTGTACTTACCTTAGTGAGTAAAAGCCATTCTGAGCCGCCCGGATGTATGAAAATAAAATTTGAAAAATCATACAAGGAGTCGTGTATACGCCATAATCCCTCCGCACCCCCATCCAACTGACGACCTTTTAACCACTTTAGGTCAGATTTCAAGATGTCATCCCGGTATGTGGGATATTTCCACAGTCCCGGCATTGATGAAGCTTTACTTTCAACTGAGCTTTTAGATGCCATTCTTTCTAAAGTAACATTGATAAAATGTATAAAGTACTAATAATATAAAAACTAAAATACAACATTCTTAAAATAATATATCTTTAAATTTTTGATGATCAATGTAGTGAAACAAACTTAAGTTTTAACTTTTGAATTTCTTATTTATACTTTTTTTTTTTTTTTTTTTGCTAATACCATCAAAAGAGATGTAGTTACTTATTCTGCTAAATACAATTATAATTATATAGGCCGAAAATAAATAATACGATTACTCTATATTTGTAACGGTTCAGTTTTCCTATTATCATATGTATTGAATATGAATTAGAGAAACTAAAATATATTGTATCTAAAATTATTCTGGCAAATTATTTTGTAATGTCAGAGGACCACACTAGTAGGCTTGTACCTTGTGTTGTGTGGCCTCCTAATATGAACTATTTTATTATTATTATATTATAATGCTAACAAAATTATAATAAAAATAGAAAAATAAAATCAATGAAAGCAATAATGCAAACAAGGCATTAAAATAATACCATGACTAACATTCATGATGTGTGCTGTTTGAATTATATTTTGAAGATCATCAGATCAGTTTATTTTCATCAATTCATCGTTGCAAATTTAGTTCTTTAAATTTTAATGAAGTATACAGTCTTTTGAATTGTATAACTGTGCGTGCATTAATAAACATAATAAAACAAGTTAGTTAAAAATGATTGATCTTCTAATTTTTAGTGTATATATAATCTTTAAACAATAAACAGAACAACAAGCCGCACATCATATATTATATTGTGACGTGAGAGCTTGTTATTATGATTCCTTGTCCTTTTCACATTAATATATTCTATTCTTTTATTATAGTGCTTGTTTATAAATACAGGAAACCAACGACCTAAGTATCATTCACATGACGCGTAAATTTGACGCGCGTCGACGCGCGTCGACGGATACTGACGCGAGCTGACGGGTTCAAGAATTTGCCTATTTCACATGAGAGCGATGAGAAAGCGTACTGCGCATGCGCGTGCGCATGCGCAGAAAACTGACGCGTCCTGACGCGTCGAGCTGCGCTATTGTAAACAAATGGGACCGTTCACATGCATCCGTCATTTTGACGCGTACTGACGCGCGCTGACGCGACGAAAGCTGGGAGATGCCAGCTTTGCGCGTCAGGACGCGTCAGCACGCGTCAGTTTTAAAACCATGTGAAAGGGTCCATTTGTTTATATTGTTGCAACTTTGTTTATCCGTCGACGCGCGTCGACGCGCGTCAAATTTACGCGTCATGTGAATGATACTTCATAGTTATTTTTGGCTTTATGTTTTTGACTCAATTTATAAATTTGATCATATCATAAGTGTGATACTTTAAAAGAAAAAAAATATTCATTTAATATATTAATTATTTTGATAAAAATGCTCTTTAAATATTAACAACAAAAAAGAAGAAAAAGCAACGTAATGTGACGGACGTGACGTAACGCAACGTAACGTAACGTAACTTAACGTAACGTAACGTAACGTAACGTAACGTAACGTAAATTAATGACGGCAAAAAAAAATTATAGAAAATTTTAACATTTTCAAACATGCAATATTAAGTATTATTCACATGACGCGTAAATTTGACGCGCGTCAACGTGCGTCGACGCGCGTAACAAAGTTGGAACAATGTAAACAAATGGAGCCGTTCACATGGTTTTTGAAAATTACATGTGAACGGCTCCATTTGTTTACATTGTTCCAGATTTGTTACGCGCGTCGACGCACGTTGACGCGCGTCAAATTTACGCGTCATGTGAATAATGCTTTAAAGGGGCTTTTCTCATTGCAAATTCAATAACAAATTTCGTGTGGTAAATTAAATTAAAATTGTAAAATTGTTGTGATACTCTGTAAAATTTAATGCAAACTCAAATGTTATATGCACGCCACTATTTATGATAGTACAAGTACGTAAATACATCACGGAATGAAAGAAACGGACAAGTTATTTATTATGTTAGCTTTTGGTTTTGCTGAATTCCTCAACACAAAATAAATAAAAATTAAGCTGAATAGCTATTTATTTACTAAACATATAATAACGCAGTAAACGCACAATAACAAAGTAAAAAAACTATTCTGATATAGTTTTTAAATAACACATCAACCTGATAAGAATTCACTTTTTCTAACCAACAAAAAAAAAATTATCTCATAAATTAAAATAATATATATGAACAAAATAATAAAACAAAAATAAAATACTTACCAATATTTATGAAGCTGGTGCTTAAATCTCAGATTTCTTATTGCAAATGAATACCTTCTCCCTCTTCAAACCACAAGCTAACCACGGGTACTCAAACATTCACCAATCATAAACTGCTATACCACAGTTTGGCAATATATTTGATCAAATGTGAATGTATACTCCATTAGCTTTACTAGATCAACAATTTTCTATATAAACATAAATTTAATAAACATTATTTAAATTGGTAATATTTTAGAATTATTAATATTTTTATAGGTTTTCTTTTCTTCACCAGTTAATATAACTTTATGACTATTTACGTTTCTGTTATCATTTCCAATTTAATCAAATTTTCATATAAAGTTAGGTGATATTTATATCTATTTATAACTTTGCAATGTGTAAAACAAACTAATTTATGTATACTTAAAACACACAAATATTTCTAGTCACACATACTGTATTGTTTGACCCAGTTTGACCTGTTTTGTCTCAAGGATAGGGTGTCTTTCTTATTTCTGTATCACATCCCCTTAAGTTGCAATCAGTTTATATAAATTGTTACGTTAACAATAACCTATATAATAATGTTATCCTTCTTTGAGAATGTATATCTAGCGTGATTGCTCACATAAGAAAGTCAAAGTTGAGCAATGTTTTCTATTTTGCATTGCAATAAGTATGCTAGGTAACCATAATTATAATAAAGTTATAATATAAATATAATGATGACGAATAACTTATATTTTAGGATAATAACAGCAAAAACAATATTTTTAAAATTAATTTACTAATTTGTCTGTTTATTTATTTATTAACGTGTTAGCTACTTTGTATATTTTTAATTTTTTCCTTATTTAATTTTTGAGCAAAATATATATATATATTGTTTTTGTTAATTTAACTTCACAAAATCATAAAAGATTGTACCTTTATATGTATATATATATATATATATATATATATATATATATATATATATATATATATTAAAAGTAAACTATTAGGAAACTATATAGTTTAACACAATAGGTATATAAATAAATTGTTGTTAAATTTTAGTTGTATATTTAAATGTAAGTTATTGCGTTTGTTTGTTTGTTTTAATTTAAGTATAGACTTCTAAGATAAACTTTATTTTTATGTATACACAGGACCACGATAAGATATTTTATCATTTAAATCCAGTGCGTGTTTTTCTCATAAGAATAACATTGCAAATTTAACGAGAGTTTTTGAATGGTATTCTTTACAATCTCGAGTTGTATTGACAATTATATTTTCTACCTATAGAACCATAATTAATATTTAAGAATGCCATGATGGGACTATGAATGTTTGTTAAATGAAAATATGTGATATAAAAATATAATCAATAATACTGAAATTAACAAATTCTAACGTAAATTTAAAAAATATTACATGCTTTTTCTTACTGGTGCATTGAGTTGTCTTCTTTCGCTACTGTTCAATGCGTGAAAAAATATGACACATTTAAAAAGAAATGTTTCAAAAAAATTGTAGCTTCTCATCACATAACCACGAGCAAAAACTAGTACTTGTAAATAAAGTACAGGACCATTGTTCAAATATTTGCTAACACTTAATGCAAAGAAGAGAGAGAGAGAGAGAGAGAGAGAGAGAGAGAGAGAGAGAGAGAGAGAGAGAATATTCAACCAATAATAAAAGGCAATTAAATTAAATACTTTAAAAGTGTTATTAAAAAAAACTTCAAACAAAAACTTAAATAAATAAAATACATATACTGTATAAACGTTGAGTCTTTTGATTATCTAAAAATACTTTTTTATGTTAATTATACTTTCTAAATCGGTAGCTTAAAAAATTAACATGAACATTTAAAGATTTTTATTTCTTTTACTTCGTATTGTTCTTATAGCTTTTAATTAGCATATCTGAGGAGAAGCTGCTATTGCAAATAATATTGACGTTCATGCTATATATATATATATATATATATATATATATATATATATATATATATATATATATATATATATTTATTTATACATATACATTTATATATAAAATTAGCATCATCATAGTTTTTATGTCATCTTTTTATAGTCATATCTATTTTTTTACTCTATAAAAAAATACATTGCAAAAATAAATTTATATTCCCGTTACTAAAATGTATAAAATACACGTATAAATAATTTTTTTTCCCCCATGAAAGCAATAACTATTTTTATTATTATTTTTTATACATGTTTTTAAAAACATAATCGTAGCACATAGAGAAAAATTAATGCAGTTTACATTTTGTTGACTTATGGGCCCTATTTAATTAATTAAATTAATTATATAATTAATTTAATTAAGTTTATTTATTATCAACCCTTAAAAATTTAACTAACTAAAAAAATACCATAATTAATAAAAAGAAATGCTAAGTAATCAATATTTCTACCATAGGTAGTTTTTAGATCTCTGCGTGAGGTCTAACCATATTTAATGGACAATTTAATTTAAAGATAAATTATTGATATAATCGATGTTATTGTTTTTTTCTTAACAAATCATGTCAGGAATAAAAAAAGGACAACAATGACTATTGAAAAAAAAAATACCTGCATGTTAGTTAAGTTAATATTTAATACGTAATTTCATCAGTGATTTATTTCTTATTGCTACAAAGAAGAAATTTTGATTAATTGTGACTATATATAAATCATGACTCATAACATGCTTTATCTGTTATCGAAAATTTAAATCATGCGTAGTTTTGTTTTGAAATCATATTATGTCTCCTTTCAAAATCAAGTGTTATTATACAACGCAGAAATCTATTTTTAGCATAACTTTTATTTTGCACACGGATTTTACGTTAATTTTGGTTCTTCAATGTCATATATAGTATAATTATTGCTATTTTGGAATTTCATAAATAATTAAGCTGCACGACATAATTTATTGTGATGCATATCGTAATAATTATTCAGTATTTTTGAAATTATGTTGAAATAGGTAAATGTTACTAAAAATCTTGCTAGCACAATAATTGGGCAATTTATACTTTTCCATGCAATATTAATAATAATATTTAATTCAAAATTATACCTAAAATATGCAAAACATTTATTATATTATTATTTTGCAAAATAAAGGAAGAAATTTATAATAATAGTTCAAGGTCCAATACTTAATATAAATCAGAACCTTGGACTTTGTTATAATAATGACAAGTAATCCTTATATATTTTTCTGTGTAATTTTACAGTTGCTTTCTTTAGTTGATTTTTTTTTAGCATTGTTAGAGTTTTACTGTTATTAATTTATGTATAGTTTTATATATATATATATATATATATATATATATATATATATATATATATATATATATATATATATATATATATATATATATATATATATATATATATATATATATATATATATATATATATATACTGTATATGTTTATATTACATTTCAAGCAAGAGTTGCTAAGATTATACGGTTGAGGCTGGAGCAGCACCTCCTTCGAAGGTGCCTGGGCTGTACATTATATAGCAATACTACGAAAAACTAAATAGGTAAAAAAAAAAAAAAAAAAAAAAAAAAAAAACTTGAGTTACTTAACTTTTACTTATATTCAACATAACTACCCATTTGTAAACCTACATTACATCATACTCAACTGTCATGTGGCCCCATTTCTCTGCAAATATACGAAGAAACTTTTATATGTATACCAAACTGTATAATGCAAAATTAATTAAACCCTTTTTAATGTCAGAATCGTTTTCGGAGTTAATAATTATAATGAAAATAAAAATAGAAACAAGAAAACGACAGGGCTTACTTTAACTTTTCAAAAAAAAAAAAAAAAAAAAAAAAATGATGTATTTCTAATTTAAATGAAAAATGTTATTTTTTAAAAAATGAAATAAATTACTCGCTAATTTTAACTCTTATTTTATTTGACGGGTCGTGTATACGATGATTGATTATGAATGAAATAACAATCTTTATCTGTGAATACTTATTATTAAAAAGCTATATTTCATGTCTATCTTAAATTCTTTCACTTCTTTCAATTTACGCCAATGTTTTTATATATGTTAAAAAGAACTATTATAATACATAATTTACTATATATTTTCAATTAGCAAGATAATAAGTTATTAAAAATATTGTTAGATATATATTGTTAAATATTGTTGTGATGAATCTCGAGCTGGCTCACAAGATAGAAGGAGAAGATCGCTGAGTGTCATCGACGAACTTCTTATCTTGCGAGAGAGTAAATAATTCAAGCGAATGACGAATATTGTAATTTGACCGAGTAATTGGTAGAAAGTGTGTATAATAATATTATAAAACCAATATTCTTTACTTGATTTTCCAAGGATACTATATTAAAGTACAATTATTATTTGAAATTATTTAAAAAAAAAAAAATGTCCCGCCGATGTGGTTCAAGTGGTTGAGCTTGTCAGTCTGCACAACGTGGTGCTCATCCCATACGGTGGTGGTACCAATGTGTCACGTGGTCTCTCTTGCAACCCTGAGGAGAGCAGGATGATCGTCTCGCTAGACACTTATTAGACGGTAACTTTGTGTCCTTTTCAATATTGCACAGGGTTGTTTGACAACTATTGTAAACTCATTTCCTGTATTGTGTGCTAATTATTTTTCTATTTTTTTTTATTAAAATAATAATTATAATTTAGCAAGTAGAAGTGTATTTAATTTGTTTTATTGAATGTTATATAAGGTAAATAATACAAAATTATATCGTACACAAATTAGTTTTATTATTTAAGCAGGTTTAGCTTGGAATAAATTTGCAAGGCTACATTTATTTAAATAAAGGAAAAAAATTCTATCACATTAGAGTATAAAAATACTTTTTTTATATGTATAGGAAATAAGCGCTTTCATTGAACCAAGCAGGCAGGTTTATAAAGTAATATAAAAAACTTACAATCATTGGTCTTGTCAAAATATTCACACATGCTATACATAAATATTTATCAAAACTACAAAATTATCTTTAATAAGCAAAATATATATCTTACATTTATTGTGAATCAGCAACGAATAAAAACATTGCATTGAAAGCGTACACGGAAAAAATTATCTAAAGAGATACTCGTATTTAGACGTTTTTTTTTTTTTTTATAAAAAATTCGTTTTACATACAAAGTTTTTAAAGATCTAAAGAGTTAACTATTTACCGCGGAAGAAATTACGAAGAAGTTACTCTTTAAACATTTTTCCAAAAATTCACTTGTTTGTACTGAAGAGTTACTTCTATGTATCTGAATAATTTCTTAAATTTATGTTTTCCGTGTACCAATGCATATAATATATAATTGTTATTTATTTGTTAAAACCAGGTGGTATAGGATTAGGCTTTGATCTGACTAACTGCTGAAATTGTCCTTTAATTTGTTCAGTCACTGAACTCGTCTCATAAATTTCTCCAAATTCCTGCAGAGTCTCCTGGAGTATTGGATATATTTTAGGCAGGTAGTAATGATCAATTGCAGGAAACAGATGGTGTAGAACGTGGTGCCCATAGTTAGTGAGAGTGAGAACCAACTGCACCAAGCTCGGCTTGAAATCGATGTGGACTTGCAGTTTACCGTCCTTATCTTTAGTATGAGATCCTGTGACTCCACTGATGACAGTCCGGTCACGAACTGAGTCCACCATGGCAAGTCCCCAGTCTCTGTCTACGCGTGCAGCATCACCATCATGAAATATTTCAGGGTGGTGATGACCTGCGTTCAAACCGATTGCTTGGAACCAGAAACTGGATGTAACCTAAAGTTTTAAATTTATTTTTAGTTTAAAAACTGAAAATCATTCTATACCTTGAATAATTATTTAAACTTACCGCAAAAACTGTCCACAATTTGAGAATGACAGCTAGTGGTGCAGTATGATTAACTGCAAACATTGCAAGTGGTACAGTGAACGGTGTGAGTTCTTGCCAACCCAAGCCGTAGGTTACCACCGTTCTATAATAATCTAATGGAACAGACACCATATAAATGAAGGGAGTGATGACCCAAGAGGAGTAAGACAGCATTCCTTTGTCTTTGAACACCAACCAGTTGAAAATAGGCTCATACAATGAAATCTAAAAAATAGAAGTCAGTATTAGATCTATAAATAAAAATGATAAAATATAATATATATCATCATGTAATATTGAAGTTGCGTACTTCCAAGTCTTGAACAGAGTTTGGATAAAGATGATGACTTAGAACATGAATTGTAAGACAACGTCGAGTAGAAAACAATAAAAATCGAATGTAGCCTTTTCTCCAATTTGAACGAAGGTGTATAAAATTGTGACTCGCAACTGGAATAAAAAATAAATCAGCAAATAGTAATTTTTAATAACATATTTTTAAAAATAAAAAATTCACCTGTGCCAAAAGCAAGAAGTGTTCCTGAAACAGCTGCAAGTATGTAATTCTGATAAATGGATGCTGCAAGTGCAGTTGCAAGTGCACAGGCCATTATCGTATCAACAATGCGACAAGATTGTGGAGATGGACCACGAAGTTGCAACATTTCAGGTACTTTTTCAACAATTCGCTTGCGCAGTGTAGAGTAGAATCCATCAGGGTTGAAATTATAGGGTGAATTTCTGTAAAAAATATTAATATTATATATATATATATATATATATATATATATATATATATATATATATATATATATATATATATATATATATATATATATATATATATATATATATATATATATATATACACTCACACACACATATATATATGTTTTGTTTTGTGTATATATTGCAATAATACCTTTGAGTTTTTGCTTCCCTAACTTTGTATTTTTGTAATATTTTACGAGGCACAGATGAAATATGGTGAGATTCAAAAGCTTCTGTGATATCGGTTCCCTGCGAACAAAAAAATAAAAATATATTATGTTATTGTTATGCATCTATTAGTTTCAAAAAAAAAATCCTTTCAATTCTATAAGTCCATCAATATCTTCATTGATGAATTACCTCGAACACTTATTTACGTGTCAATCAATATTTTTTTATAAAGAAATCCATCATATACAGATGTGACATTTAATTAAAAATGTGGTTAACATGTCCTTCAATGTAAAAGATTTAATCGTTTGTAAAGAACGTTAAGATAATAATAATAAATGTTTCTTACTTTCGTAAGTTGAAGCCACTCGGCTCCACCTGGGTGATTGTAAATGAATGGAGACAGGTCGTATAGGGAGTTATGGACACGCCACAAACCCTCCGCGCCATCGTCCATACGTCGTCCAGCCAGCCACCCAGATTCAGACTTAAGAAAATCATCACGGTTCGAGGGGTATTTCCAAAGTCCCGGCAAAGTTGACCTCTTCTCGTTACAAATCTTGGGAGCCATTTTTGTCTATAAATATTGATGTAAAAAAATTAAATATTATACTAAAATTCTCAGTTTTGTAAGGGTTGTGTGGAAGGGGTGATGTATATTAATATCATTAATTGCTCTAGGATATGTGTCTGTGTGTATGTATATTGTGTACAAACATAAAAATATAGTACCAAGCAAAGTGTGTTTGTGGCTTTGTATTTAAATTTAGCAGAAATCAGTCATTGCGGGCAATGAAAAGATGTACTTGCAAAACTTAGATTTTTAGAGAAAGATTTTTAAAAAAATGTTTGACATTATGATTACACAACAATAAGTTTAGTATTTAATTATGTTAAATTTTTATTTTATTATTATTATTTTTTAGTACAGTATTAGTATTTAAAAATGTAATTGTATTTGTGTAATAAACCCTGTATTTCACTTGTAAAAGGCTTATGCTTGTACGTGGATGAATAAATAAATAAATTACTATAATATATGATTTAATGACCTGTTTATACATAAAAATATTTTTATTGTGCAAAAATTTGATTCTTAGGAAATTCAATGTTTTTCAATGGAGTTACCATGCAATGAAAATTAGTACAGATTGAAAATATTGATCCAAGTTAACTAGAATTTTATTCAAGATTTTTTTTTTTCTTAAAGTTCTACTATGGCATAATGTAGCATCATATATAGTATTGTACACAGCACAACGATAGAATATTTTACCATTTAAATCCAACTCAAGTTTTTCTCATAATATTAACATTGGAAATTTAGCGCGAGTTTTTGAATGGTAAAATATATTATAGTGGTCCTGTGTACATATAAAACATCATGCAAACTACATATATACTGTAGTATATATACTGTATATACTGTATGTATACTGTAGTATTATTTTTCTGTAATGTATATGTAAATTTGTAAAGTTTTGATATAGTGTATACTAGAAACTTATACAATGGAATGTTTTATTTCCTTTGGTAGAAATATATAACTTCACAAAAACTATGATTATTGTATAACTTTTGTTACTAAAACTTCCTAGGTCAATTTTGGTTTTTTAATTAAAATAATATGATAGTAAATTACTTTTTTTTGTGTGTGCGCAGAATGCAAGCAAATTATGTTCTATATATGTACAACATATTATATTAATAATGGGATTATTGTATAAGTGTATCCTTGTACAAAAGAGACAAAGTAAATTGCTATTTTTAGCAACAATGAGATGAAAACATAATAGTCAATTCGTTTTATTATTAATATTGTATTTCTTTTTATGGTAACAAACGATTTTAATCATAAAGAAGTTTGATTTTACATTAAATTTAATCATTGCTTAACATCAAAAATTAATATGAGAAAGATGAATTGCAAAATAGATTGACTTTACTTTCTTTTCATCGTCATAATAATTAACATATGATAATTGACTTATTAACAATTTGAATATCACATGTGACCCCTATTTCATATTTTAAATTAGTGAAATATGTAATATATTTAGTGTCACCTCTGGCCATAAGAGGTCATCAGCAGCTTTTACTTTATTTGTTTGCATTACAATCCACACGATCACGTGGAACCTCTCGTGCTTCCTAGTCCCGGTGTTTCTCTCTCACCAGCATTCATAACTGAGTATAAACATGGATGAATTAGTGTATCTGCCACTGGCAGGTCAGTATTCGTTAAGTTTATTTTCATAAACGAGATCTTTGATATTGGACGTTGTCTCTTGATTTCGTTTAAGTAATTATTAATGTGGGTGAGAAATACCAATCCTTTCCTTTATCCTCTCCTTAATTAATTTGATTATTTGCTATTTTTGCTATATTATTTTCATAACGAGAGAATATTTGTATTGTTAGATTTCTTATCATAATATTAATATTTCATCAATAAATACTAAGTTAAAAGTAATTTTATGTTTGTTTATCTATTTAACATTAATCTCCTCATACCTTCTAATATAATTAAATATTTCATACAATACGCAACGGCAACAAACACTAATAAACCGTGGACAACAAGCATTTCAGGCCTAAATCACAATTATTATATTCAAAAACATTATATCAAAATATATTATAAAAAGACCGTTGCTCACAATAGTTTTAGTGAGAAAGCACTTTGAATTTAAAGAATGATATATTTATTTAAAATTTATACATCTATTACATGTATGTATGTATGTGTGTGTGTTTCCACACACACATACACACATACACACACACACACACACACACACACACACACACACACACACACACACACACACACACACACACATTTTTCAATTAATAAAGCATAATAATTACGTTATATTTATTGAAACTTCTATGACAGTGTAAAATTGTAAAATTCATGTATAGGTTTAATTCATGTACTGTACGTGTGTAGTAGTTTATTATTTATAGGAGATAAATAATGTAAAGCTATATTCACGAGGTTCAATATTTTTAAAGTACTATTAATTTTATTGCATGCAAAAAATGTGAATGTGTTTGTTTCAAACATAGTTACGGAAGAACAGTCCATAAAACAGAGATAAAAAATGTATACGTCATTTTAATTTTTCTTTTTCTTTATTTTCCCAAGCATTTTGACTACAGAAAAATATTTTTGCGTATAATTTTTTTTAATTACACTAGAATCAAATTTTAATGCTCTAGCAAAACAAAATAATAATAAATAAATAAAAGTAGTTAAAATGCATAAAATTAATTTCTGTTATCTAAGATAATCTCTAATTACATTGTGTATAATATTAAGATTGTGTGCACTTTTGGTCATCTTAAGCGCTCTCAATATTTGTTTGATATTCTTCCATTTTTAAATATTTAAAGAGCAACTCATGTTTTATTGTAATAGTTTTGTAGTTTTTTTTTTTTTTTTTTTTTTTTTTTTTTAGTAAACATAAAATGCTTGTTATAACAATGTTATGTTACTATGAACTGCCCGACACTAAACATAAACATAAAATTTAATATTAAATTACATTATATTGTCTCTAATATTGCAAAAAATACAACTATTTAAATAATATTTCTATATTATTACGTATTCATTATATATATTTTAATATAATCAAGGCAGCTATGGAAAATTGTCAAAAATTAATTTAGCAAGTAGGAATAAGATTAAGATTCTTTTTATTGACCCAGGTAGTTCAAAGTAACAATTAAAAATATAACAATCATTGATCCAGTCAATATATAACTTAAAATTAAACTAATATAACAAATAACAGTAATCGCGCCATATACAATGAATTACACAACAAACAATAAGTACATTATTGTTTAATAAACGAAAACATTATAATAAAGTTTGTGAAGCTGTATTATTATCAGTATAGCATTTCAATGCTTTATTAAACATTAAAACATCTATGTTATCTATTTTTGAGTTTTTATCAAAAAAGGACACTACAGTATAATATTCTTTGTAGAGCAAAACAAAATATTAAGCAAGTTAAAAAACAAAACAGAAACTATAATAACATTTCTTAAAAGAGACATGATAACTTGTTATAAATTTTAGCAGTTACTAAATATGAACTTCTTTCAAATAATTTAGGCCACTTTAGAATTATTATACGAGTGTTATATAGTGTTATTTGTTTTACAGGTCCCAGAATTAGATCTTTTGATCATTGCACAGTTGAAAATAAAAAGTATTGGAATAGTAAGTAAGGAATAAAGTAATAATAAACCTATTAGAAAATAATCAATCTAATAGTCAATATCATATGCGATAAAAAATATAGTTTATGTAACAATAAAATAGAATATTTCTTATAAAAAAAAAATCATATTTACCATTACAGGCACTACAAGCACAAAATATTTTATTCACCAAAGTCGTTAACAAGTTGATCTTTTTTTCTTCCTCTGTCATCTTTTACCTCTTTTATATCTCAAGCCTTAAAGATACTATTGTTTTGGTTTACCAATCACAAGATACTGGTAAATAACCCTTCCCTTTGTCTCCTCAGTTTGTGAAGGTTACAAAGCAATTTTTAAATATATCTTGTATTTTTGTATAACGTACACAATCAATCACAATAATCAAAAATAGGATGAAGTCAGAAAGTAGGGGTAAAAAGGGATAACCAATGTAAAAGAAGCTTGCTTGTTTGTTATTGCAAACTTAATTTATCATTTTGCATATTCAGTATATTCAAACATAAATCATCAACATCGACATACAACATCAGTGTAATCAGGTAATCTCAACATACATTTGAGATGTTACATGGAGATGTTTGTATAAACCCTTTCTTTCTTTCTTTCTTTCTTTCTTTCTTTCTTTCTTTCTTTCTTTCTTTCTTTCTTTCTTTCTTTCTTTCTTTCTTTCTTTCTTTCTTTCTTTCTTTCTTTCTTTCTTTCTTTCTTTCTTTCTTTCTTTCTTTCTTTCTTTCTTTCTTTCTTTCTTTCTTTCTTTCTTTCTTTCTTTCTTTCTTTCTTTCTTTCTTTCTTTCTTTCTTTCTTTCTTTCTTTCTTTCTTTCTTTCTTTCTTTCTTTCTTTCTTTCTTTCTTTCTTTCTTTCTTTCTTTCTTTCTTTCTTTCTTTCTTTCTTTCTTTCTTTCTTTCTTTCTTTCTTTCTTTCTTTCTTTCTTTCTTTCTTTCTTTCTTTCTTTCTTTCTTTCTTTCTTTCTTTCTTTCTTTCTTTCTTTCTTTCTTTCTTTCTTTCTTTCTTTCTTTCTTTCTTTCTTTCTTTCTTTCTTTCTTTCTTTCTTTCTTTCTTTCTTTTGTTTCAGTCTGTTCTTCTATCATAAAAAAATAAGAAAAACAATTGCATATTTTGTTTGAGAATTTATTTGTAATTAATTACATTATTATTATTATTATTTTTTTTTTTGTGGAAACAACTTTAGTATTTCTGTAGTTTTGAAAATATATGTTTTGGTAAATAACTGCTGTCTTTTAGGTATTGCTATGCGATTTTTATCGCGTGGTGTCATAAAAAAAAAGTTTAAAGCACTTTTCAGTGCTGCTTCAAAATATCTGAAAATTTGTATAAAGTTGTTAAAAAATGAAGCAGTTGATATTAGTAAACTGATTTATTATAGGGTGGTTTCATTAATGTTAAAGTCGACGCCATATGTGAGTGCTGGTAGTAACATGGGCCAGTAAAATTGCTCATTTTGCCAGTTTAAAAATACTTCGCAATATTTTTTAGAGCATTGATGTTGTTAAAAAATTGAACTAGTTTTTCAAGTATGCAAGAAAAGTAATAATAACCAAAAAATATCTAATATTCCAAAGAAAATAGCCAAAAACTATACGTTTGTCCTATGATAAGCAATTGTATTCATTGCTCAAGACGAGCATCAAAAAGCATTTAGAATGACGTCATGCGCACACACCCTATATTATATAGTTATTACTTTATTACAGATAAGCCATGGATACTGTAAGAAATCGTATTGCTTCTCATTTGAAGAATGATACACATTTTGACAAATGTTTTTTGCAAACTATATCAACGTCCTCCAAAAACCTAGAAGTATTTAAATAGAATTTTACATGGACGTTTCAAATCTATAATGATATACATATTTTCTATTTTTAAACTTTGTTTTTTTTTTTTTTTGCCTAGCATTATTAAATAATTAAAAATAATTATAACACATTTTGATATAAAAATACTTAACCTCAATTTGATTCATCAATCTTTTAGACCATAAGAAAACTTATTTCGTGACCATGATAAATGTAAATTAAATGGCATATCCATAACATTCTCTTGTCTTGCACGTACTCTTGTATATTTTTGCAAGCCTTAAAATGCGTAATTACCTTTTACCTTAGGGTTTTATTTTTAATATGATTATTAGTTTTCTATTCATGCAATACAACCTTTATTATATTTTTAAGACATTGATACATCTAGGAAGTTGAGAGATTTTGTTTCATTAAAAATACTTTGTAGAGTATATATTATATATTGTATATATATATATATATATATATATATTAAATTATAATTATTATAGTATGATATTCTATGGTAGTAAACTACTTTGGTAAATTAAATATTTCGCTTAATGGTTTAAATCTGCACGAAAAAGGACGCAAAGTGTATAAGCTTTGATGTCAGAAAGCATACATGTTACTATTTTGGTATTACGTAAATAAATATGCTATGAAGCAGAAAGTTTATTGTAAAATGTAGAACATAAACTATGAGTTTATTAATAAATGTTGCTGAAATTGGTCTTACATAATCATTACGTATTTATTTTTGTCCGTGTATATAAGTAATGGAAAAAAATTATTAAAATCCTATATGAGTGTGTGTACGTATAGATATCATATAAATGTACACGATTCCAATAAAAATTCACATTTCAAATAAAATATAAAAAAAAAAGTTTTTTTAAAAATAATATATTAAGGTCATTTAGTGGAGGGGTCTTTTAATAATTGCTAAGAAAGACGACTTGAAATAAATAATATAGGCAATATTGACCCTTTTGGGAGGGGGAGCGGTTGGAATTCACTAAAATAAGTTGTATAAATAGCCAGTGCTTATAACGTCTTGTCTTAATACTATTTGATATGTCTGCGGTAACAAAAGTTGCTACATTGGAACAACGTTCGCGAAGAAATGGCCACAAACAAGATAAGAAGAAAGAAGAAAACTGTGACGTCAGATTGTGTAGTCGTCCATTAGCGGAAAATAGACCGAAATCTAGACTCGACACAATTCCACTCAGAAGGTAATAATAATATAATAGCATGCTATTCATGTTTAAAAAAAAATGCCATTTCTTTTTCATATCCTTTCTTTATTATTATTAATGGCTACAGAATTAAGACATTAAAATTAAATTTTAAATTAAATTATAGTACATTCCCGTTATATAATAAAAACAAAAGAAATAATAAATTTATGATGCTTAATTTTAAATTTTAATAACAAAACTAAATTTAAGAATTTAAAAATAAATATAATATAACATTTTTGTAATTTGTTATTATGATGATTGCGTATTATATTATTCTATAATAATAATTAACGGCTTTTATTGGGTGAAATCAGGCATACAACCTCTCAATTTAACCCAACTGTTTAACAGTAAAGTCTTTTATATAGATGCTATAAAAACTAAAACAGTCTTACAAGAAAATTATAAATAAATAATATGCCAGAGGATGGTACCTCGTGACCTCCAAATAAAAAACCATTTATCATAAATTTTTATTTTGGATCACCAATATAGATTGATGAGGCACCGAGAGTTACGTTTACATAAATTTAAAGTGTAAGATATTTTTTCTTTAAGACAAATACATATATGGTATTATATAATGTTATTTCTATGTACAGTATATTATAGACTGCATAATAAATAAAAATGATCTTATTGTTATGTTATATGAATAACTTAATTTTTAATAAATCTTTTGTAAAAAATAATAATAAAATATGAAAGTAAAATTGTTTGAGAGACGTAAAAAGTAGTTTTATTTTTATTAATTGTTACATTTGTTTTTACGAAATAACATGGCTAAATAAAGCAATGTGACAAAAAAAAAAAAAAAAAAAAAAAAAGTTGATCATTTCAATTCATGGCTTTTAGTTTAACTTTTTTACACTCCATGCTTGTCCTAAATCTAAAAAAAAATTATTAATTTACCAATGAAATTTTAAACATATGGTTATAGATAAAATATCCCTTTGTTTAAACAAGACTTTTCACTTTAAAAATATATCTTTATGTTGTAACGAATTTTCTTAAAATATTACAAATAAGCAAATATAAAAATATACTTTTAAAATTTAAAGTTACCAATATAATTACTTAAGAAGTTAAAAACAAACAAATAAATGCGCTAAATTTTTAAACATTTTTTTATTAGAAGAATATGCAATATTATTTCGCTAATAGTAATAATAAACAATTAACTTACGTAATGATAATATGTCAGAAATATAAATCTTGCCGCCTTACTTTTTGTATTAGGGAAAAAAATTAATAAAGGCATTTTTTAATGTAAATAACATAACATAAAATAAAAAAAGGACCTAACTTTGGTAAAGGTACTGCATATCATGCAAACAAAATCAATATATTACAGTATTACTGTTATTAAATTAATATTCTCAAAAAACTAGGAAGTAAATGTTTTTTTTTACGTATTAAATATATTAAAAGACATAAAACATTGTTAACATTCATATAAAATTAAGTGCTAAATTAAAAATTCACACACATATATTCTTACATAAACATAATACTTATTATTAAACTTTCAATAAAAGTTGGTGTGAGAACCTGATAGAGAGCTAAAGTGGGTTGGACTTTATGTATGCCCGCCCAGCACATTTTTTGTTACAAATCGTTTCTATTCATTTAAGTAACACGCAGAATATTAGAATGTATAAGTATACAGTACTATTAAAAAAGTTATTCTGTTCTAAAGTTGCAAATTTTAAATTATTTATAATATGTTTGTACTAAAGCAAGAACTTAATTTTTTGGTATAATAAATTTTAAATATAAGTCTTCAAAATAATCGAACACATTTGTAATTATTTTTTGTACTTATATGTTCACGTAAATACTAAACATATTTTAAGAACTATGTAAATTGTTTGTAATATGATGCGCTCTTGGTGGTCTATTGCTATCATTAATCAATGTTAAATTTTAAAATTATGAGGACTCAAAATTAAGTTTGGAACTGGCACTATATTATTGCGAGTAGCTGTTTTTTTTAAATATATATTGAATGGTTCAGTATTTTAATAATATAATGTATTCTTGTATGTGTGTGATGCCAATAGCAACACTATACAAATTTTTACCTGATTAATGATTGTTAAAAATGTTGAATCATTTTTACTCCGGATTTCATTTTTGTGTGATAGTTACAACACTTCTCCATTATCTCTCTCTCTCTCTCTCTCTCTCTCTCTCTCTCTCTCTCTCTCTCTCTCTCTCTCTCTCTCTCTCTCTCTCTCTCTCTCTCTCTGACTCTATCTCACTTTTTTGTTTTTCTACTTGTCTATTTATCACACTCTAAATTTCCAATATGAAAATATGTCTATATACCTACACAAAGCAATAATACGAATATTTTTATATTATCATTTCATTATTAATTTTTTAAATTAATTTCTTCAGACAGGAGCTGCTGAGATGGTATGGCTGGGGTTATTTAGATTCAAGTGTCACAGTTGACATGAATGGAGGCGTGAACGTTTCAAGTAACAGGTAAATAAAATATTGAATAAAACATACACATAATCATTTATAAAACAATTCAACGCCATAGAGAAACAACATTTAAAAATAATGTCTATAATACATGAATTAGGGAATGCAATAAAATTACATATTTTTTAACTTTATTTCTTCAATCAGAATTAAATATATATATATATATATATATAAAGTCATAATTCACTTTTTATTATTATTATTATTATTGTTTTTTTACAGATACCCACAGGTGTTAAACTGTCACGTAGCTAAAGGCATAAGAGAACACATGATGAAGAAAATCAATATCGATTTGTACCAAACAACAGAAGAACTGATTAAGCCTATTAAAATGCCAGAAACTTTTCCAGAACCTGTAATGAATGAAGGTGATTTTAAATTACAAATAATAAAGTAATATTAAAGGAATTATTTATGTACAAATTTAAACTATTAAATATTATATAAAACAAATACAAAAATTATTTGCTATTAAAAACAATGTATTTCAGATTTTGTGAGTAAAATAATAAACCTGGAAATGACACATTCTATGGAGGGTGAAGATCGCTACATTCGAGCCCACGGTCAAGGCATCGATGAACTTCTAACTTTACGAGAGAGGAAACAATTTCGGCGTATTCCAGATATCATCATTTGGCCAAGTACGAATGTCTTTGCCATTTATATGCTTGAAAGACTTACAGTTTATTTAATATTGACTTAATTAACAAGGAGGCATAATTTATTAGAACATGATTGAAATTAATAATAAAACTCATAGCAAAGATATAACTTAAGCTCGTTCTATAAACTACACACAACTCTTAAGCCAGGTTCGAAATTTTCCCTTTGTTAAAAACATCTGATCATGACGTCATATATATACGTTTATATACATGGTTGATCATTCTTATTTCTTCGTTTCAAACTTTGAACTTGATAAGAATGAACGAAACTTTACAAAAAAAAAAGTTCCATTCTCAATGCGACTCACTTTTATCGGCTCCAAAAACAAGATCAACCAATGAAAGTGTCTTATTTTGTTGGGCAGCCAATCACTGTTAATGAGATTCGCTATACTTTACAGAACAAGCTTAAGTTTTTAGTAATATAATTAAAATTAATAAAAGTTCATATCATATAATAATAATAAACTTTATTAAAGCGTTGTGAGGGCATGTCAGCCCAATTTTACAAAACCTTGACCATGACATTTAGTTTATATACAGTAACTTATTAACAAATGATAATATAGTTTTTATAGGATAAAATATTATAAAACAAGTATTGAACACAAATATATTCAACAGAGTTATATCACACAATAATTTGAATTTAAAAATATATTTTACAAATATTATCGTTATTAATAATTTCTAAAAAAGAAATTTTCATAATATTATTCACTTAGTTATTTTTAAAGCAACAGCAATATAATTGCTAAATCAGATAATAAGTATACACTAAAAAAAAAAAAAAAAGACAAAAATAGCAGATAACCATAAATCACGTTTATAAATGGCATTTTAATTTAATGAATAACATAATATTAGTTTAGAAATACAAATTAAATCACACATACAATCAATCATTTTCATATCTTATTATATATTTACAGCATGTCACGACGATGTGGTCGAAGTGGTGGAGCTTGCCAGTCTGCATAACGTGGTGCTCATCCCATACGGTGGTGGTACTAATGTGTCACGTGCTCTCTCTTTGAACCCCGAGGAGAGCAGGATGATCGTATCGCTGGATACCTCACAGATGGTAACTTTTTGTGCTTTGCAATATTGCACAGGGTTGTTTCCAAATTCAACTCGGATTTTCAGAACCGCGTACTATGGGTGGACAAAGCGAACCTGGTTGCGTGTTGTGAGGCAGGAATTATTGGGCAAGATTTGGAAAGTGAACTCGAGAAGCACGGACTTACCACCGGACATGAGCCAGACTCTCTTGAGTTTTCAAGGTATATAATTCTTTAAAATTAAAAATAAATAAATATTCATTTTTTATTTTAAATATGCTTTCATTTTTTATTTTAAATATGCTTTTCATTTTTGAAAGATATTGAGATTATGGATGATTCATATTAAATTCATGTGTTAATATTTATTTATTTATCTATTTTTATTAACATTTTTTAAAATTATTTTTTCCAGTCTTGGAGGTTGGGTAGCTACTCGAGCATCTGGAATGAAGAAGAACCTCTATGGTAACATCGAGGATCTGGTTATGAATGTTCGCTTTGTAACTCCCAGTGGAGTTCTCGAGAAACAAACACTAGCTCCACGTGTATCCATTGGTCCCGACTTTACACAAATTGTTCTCGGCTCAGAAGGTTTGTAGTCTTTTTAACTCAAAGAGTTGGCATCGTAAATAATAAAAAATAATGTAACCTACAGGTACTCTAGGCGTGGTGACCGAGGTGGTTTTAAAATTGCGCCCACAGCCGGCAGTTCGAGAATTCGGTTCTTACGTATTTCCGAATTTCCAATTAGGAGTGGATTTCATGCGTGAAGTTGCACTCAAGGTAAAGTCAATAATAATATTATGTACACAAATAAAATTATTAGATATCTTAATACTGTAGATTTAAGTTATTGATAGTGCTATCGTCACTTTAAAATTTTAATGAAATCAAACTTTTTTTAATTCATTTACATAGAGAAGTTAAAAATTCCATTTTTATATCGTATCTTGCTTCCTTCGCCTATCTTTAAACATTTTAATATTATTTTTATTATTTAAGCTGTTGTATTTTTTATCTAGTTTTTATTCGAATTATTCATGCTTTTCTAGCGGTACCAACCTGCCTCTCTACGCCTCACAGATAACGAGCACTATAAAATGGGACAACTGGTTACTGAGAATATGGGGTACTTTGGTCCTGTATACGAATATCTTAAAGATTTATATCTTACAAAGTACCGTGGTGTTGATATGGACGAGATGTGTGCGGTTATTGCAGTGTTTGAAGGTATATATTTTTTATTATTATTTCCTTATTGTTATATATTTATTATTTATTGCAAGCGTAACATGCTGATAAGCTTATATTGAAAGAAAAACAACAAATTTATTATAGCTTCAGTTAAATTATTTAAAACTGATGTGTTTGATACTGATTGTATGTATGATTAATGTGTAGATTGTACGAGAAAGAAATGAGTGAACAATTTAAAATGTTGATATCTTTTTAAACTATATTAAAACATAAATTCTCAATTTCACATTATTCACTTAAATATTAACAAAAGAATATCATGTATATGTAAAGGTGATCAAGACGAGGTAAACGTACAAAAAAGCAGATTGGTCCAACTTGCTCAAAAACACCAGGGATTTGCTGGAGGGGGTGCTAACGGAAAACGCGGCTATTTATTAACATTTACAATCTCATACATTAGGGTATGTAAATAAATTGAAAGCAGTACAGTATATATGAGTGTAAGTTTTTAACTAATTTGAGTATTATTTCAGGACCTGTGTTTTGCTCACGGAATATTAACTGAATCGTTTGAAACATCAATAGCTTGGGACCGCGTTATGACGACAATTCGTAATGTGTCTCACGTCATCTCCGCAGCGTGCAAAAGTAAGTTTAAATGACAAAAGATATTATAATTCCAAATGCAGAAACTCTCTTTAAAATGTTACATTAAATATCTTATGTATTATTATTCATTGCTTTCAGAACGTGAGATCACATACTACATGTGCACTTGCAGATTATCCCAAGTGTACGATTCCGGTGCTTGCATTTACTTCTACTTTGGCTACAATATGGAAGGTGTGAGTGACGCGCTACATAAATACGAAGAGATTGAGGCACTAGCAAGAGACGAGATTATTGCGTGCGGAGGCAGCTTATCACATCACCACGGTGTCGGCAAAGTGAGGCAAAAGTGGTTCAGCCAAGCAGTATCACCTCTAGGTGTGGAGCTGTGCAAAGCCGTCAAGAGACAACTTGACCCAAATAACATCTTTGCAGTGGGAAATCTTTGGAAACATTGAACATTTATTATTGTTATACAAACAATATCACTATTTAAATTTGTTATTATTTTTAAAATTTTAATGTAATTTTAATACAGAGCGAGCTAATCTTCTCTGAAATTTTATGTAAGATACCTTGATAACTTGTAGCATAAAGTTAGTACGAGGCCTGCGGGATACCTCGGTTAGTATACAAGGCATTGCATATCTGTATTTTTTTAAACTTCCACTCTTATACGCATCTTGCTGTGAAACATACAATATCCTTTAGTTTTATTCATAAAATAGATTAGTAAAATGAATCATGGTTTTTTTCGTGCTTTCACTAATTTACTAAATCATTTATTTTAATTGAATTATAAGTTTAAAATCAAATTATAAGTCAATCTTAAATTGCATTTCACTGAACAATTATAATATTAAATAGTAAAATGTTATATCGTAATTTTATAGAATTGACTTGCTAAACTAGAAGTATAATAAAATAATAGATCAATCTGATTTTTTTTTTTTTTTTTTTTAGTTTCCTCTTTAAAAAATACATAGATGAAATAATACAAAAATATCAAACATTTTATAGGTGCCTTATTCCATTATCATATGAATAAAAACAAAAGCCATGACTGAACTAGATATAGATTATTAATAATAAATAATAATTTTACCATGTTGTTAAAATTTATTATTATACACTAACATTAATAAATAAACATTTTATCCTATCTTTTAACTATACAATGGACTTTTATTCTCCAATTAAATTAGGAAATATTTTATCATAGAGTGTGAAACACTTAAATTGTCTTCGCAAGGGCTTAAAAAAAAATAATAATAATAAATAAATAAATAAAAAAGCTTAACTTTAACCCGGGTTTAGCTTTAAATCAAGTTTGAATTCGACCGAGTCAAGGCTTAGTAATATCCAGGATTGTGCCAAACATTGAAAATGAGATTTTTGAATCTTGGGAAAAAAAGCTCGCTTTTCGTTACAAAAATATTGGTTCCATATATAAAGAAGTTGTAAATTACATTTTCATATTAAATATGTATTACGTAAGCTTCATATTAAATAAAAATAATTAAACAATGCGCTTTATTAATTATTATTGCTATTAATAAAAAATGTTTGTTGGAACATTTTTTACTGCTTTATGATGCTTTTACCGAAAAATTTTGACCCAGGCGTGCGTTGATTTTAATATTACAGCTATATTGTAGCATTTAATTGACGTACTATACAATATATTATTAGATTAACATCTAAAACAAAGTTTTATATAAACCAAATTACGCTAGGTCAGTTTCTGCTGCGTCACTATTGCCATTATCATATGATAAGTGCCGAATTGATATATTTAAACTTATGAATATAAGAGTATTACTATACAGTATACTTTTATAATACTGTTAATATCTTCTGTTCTTGTAAACTACCCTTTAGATTTCAATTTAATGAGAAATTTGTTGTGTTATACTAATAAATATCACGAAATATATTAGAGTGTTAATAAAAGCAGTAGTAGTCTTATATTATATTTTGTTAAGATTCAAAAATAGTTTATTTCTAACGTCCTACAGTCAAAATAAGCAATATAAAGACTCTATGCGCAAATACTTTATTATCTACTAATAACGTAGCTTTAATAAAGCATTAAGTAATTGAATATGCAATTACTAATAAATTATTATAAGTAAATTAGCAATACAGTAGTATTAGTTATTAGCAATTAATATTAATTGAAATTGTTGTATATTGATCCTATAAAACCTTGTTATTCACAATTATTTTTATTATTTACATCCTTAAATATAGGCAAATTGTCGGTTCACTATGTACTGCAGGCTGCATTCAGGTAAACAGGCGGTAAATGATCGGTTGAAATGTTTCACGGTAGTCTAAAATTATCTATCGTGTCATGTAATGATCTAGTAAATTTTTTAAACATAAAGTAATAGGTGCTATTGGTGTTGAGACATTTTTTAACACTATTGGCTATAAAGAAATGCGTAAAATTGTGACAATTATTTCTTATTATAATCTTTTAGTCATTAATGCAGCAGTAAAAAAAAAAATTAATAATCTAAAGGGTAAAGTATAGGGTAGAAAATCAAGGGTCTCTATGGCTTAACCGCACCACCTTTAATAATTCACGCTTTCCACTGCGGTAAATCCTATTATTTCATTAATTCTCAGATCATTTTAACTATGAGAATAAACTTTATATCATTATGTTTTTTCTTTTCTTCTCTTTTTTAGCGTTAGTGTTATTTTAACAGAATAATTTTTTAAAATTTTTTTATCCCATTACTTTAAATTAAAAAAACAAACAAAGAGTTAACTAAACTGTTTAAATAAAAAATTAAATATTAATTACATAATATTTATTTAATATGATTGCTTCACCTACCCCATAGTTATACTGATTTGCGCATCCTATACTTAAAATAGAAAGAACTGCATTATGGAAATAAATAGCATTAAACTCAATAAAGTTTAACTTTAATGTCAAACTTGATCGATTTTGGTACTTATATCATTATTTTAAAACTCTTGTCACGCTTTGTAATTAAAAGTTACAGATGTTGTTTTAATCTCGTAAATTTTATAACCCATATAAAAAAAAATCCCAATACCCTTGAAAACATACTTCTGATAATTATACATTAAGTATCAAAATTTTAATCATTATTTAATTAGATTATTATCAAGTTAATCAAGAGATCCCCACTCATAGATGACACGCCTATAGTTTGAGCAAAATGCTTTATTAAAAGACAACAATCACCCTATGTTAGAATGCAGTTTTAAAGTAACAACTCTCTGATCAACTTGTTGCTGTGATATTTGTAGTGAAACAATGTCGAGGTTCAGATTGATCAAAGATGAACCAACTTCAATTCCTAGACCAGATACCATACCAATGAAAAGGTACGTAAAATTAGCTTATACTGCAGTTTTCAGTATTAAGCATAATTTTATTTAAATATTAAGTAATTTCTGATATTTTTTGGAAACGATAAAATACATAACTCTAAAAATTGGTGCATTACTTTAGTTACGAATACTAACTTATTTAAAAGATATTCACTTTTAAGTTATTATGAGTAGATGAAATAATGCATTTTAGCAAGTTATTAGAAATAGCTAATTTAGGTTGTTTTAAGTTGTTTTAAGCTATTTTAAGTTAAAATAGCTATTGTTAATAATTTGCTAAAATGCATTATTTTAGCTACTCATTATAACTTAAAAGTGTTTTATCTTAAATAAGTTAGTATTTGTAACTGAAGTAATGCACCAAAAATACAAAAACGCCAGCTCAAAATATGAGCGTGAATTCATACTTCATTTACGTCATTATAACATAAATGATGCTTATTTAAAACAGCATAAATAAATAAACTGTGCAACAAAATATATTTAAGCTATTTTACATGGTTATTATAGCATAGAAAATATATTATATAATAATATAATGAATAAATAATAAAACATCCTAAAAGTGTATTTGCAACAGAATATATTATTGAAAATTAGTAGCTAATATTATAATAGCTAATTAACGTATAAGTTTAGACATTTATACGAAACCTATAACAATAAATTAATTTGCACTCATTTAATTGCAAATTAACTATTATTATAAAATTCACACTCAATAGACAAAAGTAAAATAATATTATTATTACACGGAAAAAAAATTACTACTAATAGCAGGTACATGAACCTGCATTTAGCAATAGGTACACTTGAACTTGGAATAGGTATTTATAAAACTACAATACAACTTAATCTAACAATAAGTGAGTCACACCTTTATTGTTGCACAGTGCACCTGCATTAGGTATTATTGTAGTATAATAATACCTGTGTTATAGGTTATATGTCTATCGAATACATTGTTAGTAATAATTTTTTTGCGTGTATTATTTATATATCACTCTTGTGTTAGATATAATACCCAAAATTTCTATAACGATACTATAGCCTTCCACTATAGCGATATCGTTACTTTTAAAATATCGGCCATTATAACGATACTATAGCGATAGTTTTTCGATAACGATACCTATAAATCATAGTGTAAAGTTTTTATTAAAAAAAAAGTTCCAAATTATTGCTTCATGACTGTACTATGCCTACAATCATTACCCACCTCATTTTTATGTACTTTTTTAAAATGTGGTGATATTTTCTAATTTTTTATGCATTTTTTTTTGGTATTTTTCTTGGATCAAAAAGTACTGTTATCGATGCGACGATAATACCGTCAATTTTTGTTAATTTGTAACAAATAATGATAACTTTTATAAAATTGTTAATCTATAACGAATCAATAACCAAATATCGTTATCGTATTCACGATAATCGAACCCAAGACTGATAATGTATATAAAAAAAAAATTTAATACGCCGATGAAATCATTAAATAACAGTGTTAATTTGATAAAATTCTAACTTTTCAACATAACTCTGAAACGCTAAGACTTCAGATATTTCAATGTTACACAGAGTTATTTCAATTAAACAGAATAAAAAAAAACATCTTATTGATGAATATCATATAGTGATTACACTTTCAGATTTAATATTATTTTTTATATTACTTCCAAAAACTGGTTTATTTTATTGTAGGTTATTCAATTACTTATATTTGATGACTGAAATAACTTGTTTACATCATAATAAGCTTCTAATTTATCAGCACCTAATAAACCGGCATTATTAATATTATCATGTAATAAAGTATAATGTTATTACTTTATAAAAATATATTCTTATGCATTGAATTGCCTTAAGTAAAAATAAGTGGTTTAATAAAAAAATTACATGTTAAGATTAATAATGTGTGTGTATAATATATATATATATATATATATATATATATATATATATATATATATATATATATATATATGAAAGTTTGTATTTTGATGATTCATGATAGACAAGATCTGCTGAAATGGTACGGTTGGGGATACAAGGACACAGAGTGGACCGTGAATTCCGTCACAGGGCAGCTCTACTGTACAAGTGACAGGTGACATTTCCACATCATTTACTTCTTAGCAAAATGAAATATTTGAAACATTTTATTATCTGTTTATTGTGTTACAACAAAATGCTTCATCTGCGTGAATTTATCGCAAGTGCAATAAGTGTTACTTTTGCTACCGTCAACTTTTTGTATATAAAACATACAAGCCCTAAATAACTGCACATAATAAATTGTTGCGGGATATAAATTATGTACGTCTTTACCTTTACGTATATAATGCACTCTTTCACGTTCAGTTTCACTTATTTCAGTAACTTCTTTCTTAAAAAAGAAGAAAAACAATTTTTTTCAAATATATAAGACAGAAGAAATCTTACTTATCTTATAAAAAATTTCAGTTAAATTTTAATTTACTTGCTGAATTTTGCAGACTTTAAGTGCACTAAAAATAAGGATATTGGGGGGAAAAACGTTGTATAATAAAAAAATAATAATTGATATTAAAATCTTATAAATAACTAATTTTTATTTACAGACAAAAACAAATTATCGGTATTTTAAATTCTACTGTACAGGTACCCTGTTATAAACGGCTGTTTCAACGCTACCAATATGCGAGAGTACGTGCTGCAAAGATTTAACATTGATTTACTCGCGGCATCCGCTCAAGGAAAACAAAATATTAATATGCCTGAAACATTTCCTGAACCCATAATCAATAAAGGTAAAATATTTCACTTTTAATTTTATAATTGTATATGTAGTGACTCTAACATGATGATTTATTTTCTTTCAGACTTTGTCAATGAAATTGAGAACCTTAAAATTGCTCATTCAATAGAAGGTGAAGATCGATATTTTCGATCACATGGAAATGAAGCAACGGAACTTTTGTCAATTCGTCAAAGCAAGCCATTTTTGAGAATTCCAGATTTTATAATTTTTCCATGTTAGTTCATTTAATATTTTTTATAATATATTTTTATTGAATAACTAAATTATAACTAAATTAGGCTAATTTTTAAGATTTCTCTTGCTTTTAAACTAGCTTATTACTATAACAATCAAAATATTGAAATATAGCCAGGATCATAACTTATCTTTTTGTTGTATGACTATTTTATAATCATTGCAAATAAGGTAATAAGTTTTGTCTATTTTCTCAGCATGTCACGCCGATGTGGTCCAAGTGGTAGAGCTTGCCAGTCTGCACAATGTAGTGCTCATCCCATACGGTGGTGGTACCAATGTGTCACGTGCTCTTTCTTGCAACCCCGAGGAGAGCAGAATGATCGTCTCGCTAGACACCTCACAGATGGTAACTCTAAACACCCCTCTTTATTACACAGTAACGTAAGCAAATTAAATTACAACTTTCAGAATCGCGTACTTTGGGTGGATAAAGCAAACCTGGTTGCATGTTGTGAGGCAGGTATTATCGGACAAGACTTGGGACGTGAGCTGGAGAAGCACGGACTTACTCTTGGACATGAGCCGGACTCATATGAGTTCTCAAGGTTAGAAATATCTACTATCTCTATAAAAGGTAATATCTTCAATAGATGACTTTATTTAATAGTCTGGGTGGATGGATTGCCACTCGAGCCTCAGGGATGAAGAAAAACAAATATGGTAATATAGAAGATATGATAGCACACATTCGCTTTGTCACCCCTAGCGGTGTCCTAGAGAAAAACTGCTACTCACCTCGTGTGTCGTGTGGACCTGATTTTAATCAAATAGTACTCGGATCAGAAGGTATTTACAGATGTAAATTTTTACTTCATAATTTAATTCTTGGGTATATGTTTATAATAGGAACTCTTGGAATAGTAACAGAAGCAATAATAAAACTACGACCCATTCCTGATGTAAGGGAGTATTCTTCCTTTGTGTTCCCAAATTTCGAGCTTGGAGTTGAATTTGCCCACACATTAGGTACAAAGGTAAATTTAAGTACTTAATACATTGTTTTTTAAAATATGTTTCCTTATTATAGATAATTAAATTGTTTATATAAAATTGATTTAAATTTTAAAACCTATACTACATGGGCATGAATAAAGTGTGATTATTATTTCTTGATAGCAATGTAAGCCAGCTTCATTGCGTTTATTTGATAATTGTCAATACAAAATGGGACAGTTATTCAAAGAGCCAAGAGGTCCCCTAGGCTTCTTGGTGGACTACTTGCAAACAGTATATGTCAACAAAATCAAGGGTATTGACGAGGAACAAATGGCCGTGGTCGTTGCAGTCTTTGAAGGTAAGTAAAAAAAATTGCTGTAAATTTATATTATCTTATCTTATATTTTGATTGAGGTAGGTGATGCTGACGAAGTGTCAAATCTAATGAAAAAAGTCACTAAAATAGCAGTGCAGTATGAGGGTTTTTGTGCTGGAAGTTCACACGGAAAACGTGGTTACGCTCTGACATTCACCATTGCTTATATGAGGGTAAGATTGCATGGTAATGAAATAATGAGATTTACAATAACATAATATTTGAATTTTTAGGATCTTTGCTTTCTTCATAATATCATCTCGGATTCTTTTGAGACGTCTGTCCCATGGGATAGAGTGATGACTCTAACTCGAAACGTAAAAAATACGGTTAGCAGGGAATGTAAAAGTGAGTTGCTATTTTTTCAGTAGGATTCATATCTTAATAATTTGACATTATCAATACGCCAATCAAGATTCAAGGTACAATATTTTATTTTTTTAACAGTGTCTCATAAAATTATTATTGCTTCCACTGTTGCTGTACCTTTCACACATTTATACTATTATATTAATAATTTATTTTGATTAAGCTAAGGCCAATACTGTTTTTATTCCAGAGCATGATATCAAGTACTTTGAGATCAGTGTTCGTCTTACTCAAGTCTACGACACGGGAGCTTGCCTTTACTTTTACTTCTCGTTCAACTTGGCAGGTGTGAGTGACGCGCTGCACAAGTACGAAGAGATTGAGGCACTAGCACGAGACGAGATTCTCGCGTGCGGAGGTAGCTTATCACATCACCACGGTGTCGGTAAAGTGAGACAAAAGTGGTTCAGCCAAGCAGTATCACCTCTAGGTGTGGAGTTATGCAAAGCCGTCAAGAGACAACTCGACCCAAATAACATCTTTGCAGTGGGAAATCTTTGGAAACAATAAGTTCATTACTTCAAGTGCCGAAAAATATTTCAAATAATAAATAATATCCATATAAAGCTTTACATTTCGTTAAAATACAAACATTTACTATCGAAATAATGTACAGTATATCAACTTATATTTTTATGATGTAAGTGCAAAATTAAAAATACAGCGTGCTTATTTTATATTTTTATTATGATACTTAAATTAACTTTATACTGTTTTCTTTTATTCTTTCAATTAAACATTCAAGAGCTAATAATATACCTATTAATAACATTATGTAAAATAACGATGCTTAGTAATTTTCATTTTCACCACAAATTAGATTAAATCTCACATAAAAAAAATATATATAAAGTAACTGATTTCAAGCAATAATCAGTACATTCAAATTTCCTTGCAACTTGTAATCACTAGTTCTGATTTTAAGGTCATATAGTTTTAAATATTTATTTCACAATTGCGGTCCTTGTTATGAAATTGTGTTTCAGCACGATAAAATAAATATAAATTTATTTATAGGTTTTTCGAGTGCTCATATCATAAAAATAAAATTTTACTTTTTGAGTACAGATTTTGATAGTTAAACAATGCTCTGGGGTATATTATTTTAAAAATAAATGAATGTGTTTATATGATTTTATACTTTCATTTAAAACCATGCCTTGTTTTGATCTCTGTCTCTATCTCTATCTCTGTCTCTTTCTCTCTCCATATACTACAACTAAAAATGATAGAAATAAAAAATTATAAACATTTATTATAATACTTTTAGTTTTAACTTTATCCCGACAGTGAGTGACTTCCAAAATAATTACTTTGGCTTTTGCACTTTGAATGGATTTGTAAAAATAAAAAATAACCTCTTGTAACCTCAATTATTTTTCTTTTTATTAAGATTAAAAAAAAATGTGAAACAAGAAATACATTGTATTTACATTTGGGTTGCTATTTTGGACAATAATATTAAATTGTAAAAGAATACATGTATATATATATATATATATATATATATATATATATATATATATATATATATATATATATATATATATATATATATATATATATGCAAAATTCGTTCTTTTTCTTTTCCTTTTTTTTTTGTTTTTGTTTTTCTATAGTAAAAACATTTTTGATAATTTTATTTTTATTTTTTTTTTTTTCATCTAAATAGATGATATAATGTAAAATTTAATGTAATAAATGATTAGAACCAACCGATAAGGCCTAGGCCTTGGTTGGATTTCTGTGTATATGAGTGATAAACAATAATATATATATATATATATATATATATATATATATATATATATATATATATATATATATATATATATATATATATATATATATATATATATATATATATATATATATATGTGTGTGTGTGTGTGTGTGTGTGTGTGTATGTATGTATGGGTGTGGTGGGAGGAGGGCAGTTTAAAATAGCATTATTTGCCATACGATAAAAATCAGAATAATTTAAATAGTAGGGTACAAAATTAAATAGTTTAAGTAAATTTCAATATTAAGCCGGTTATTTTAATTGACAAAGTTCTTTACATTTGTAGTAAAATATTATATTACGATTGTCAGATCTAGATTGAGAAATGTTTTATGTCAAAAAAGTTGATGTTTGAAAGCATGAAACATTATCGTTGGTTTATATTAATGTAAGAAATGAAACGAACAGAAACATATTTTACAAAGATTGTTTAATTTTAATGCCACATGTGAATATAAACATAATAACAATAAATAACAATATATAGATATATGATATATAAGTACAATAACATATATAAGGAAATCTAAGAACTTACAAAACTGTGCAACGTATTATAATTGTGATTAAATGCATTACCTATTTTTAACAATAATATTTATTACTATTTACTGGTCATATAAAATTTGAAGGCATTCACGTACTGATTTGGAATAATTTTGAATATAGTGTCAAATAAGTTTTAAATAATTGCACACCGTACGACTTTTCAATCATTAAGAAAATTGCTAAGGTAGAAACATAAATTATAAGAGTATACGTCATGTAGAGTGTAGACCTTGATTATTTCAGGTTACATGCGTACGTAGTACATGTAATTTAAACAATATATTACCTGTCTCGTTATTGGAAATAAATATTAAATTAAAATAAAACAGCAAAGAATTTTGTAATAATGTTTATTTTAATGAAAATAAACGTCAACTTTTTGTTATATAATTATTGTTATTATTATTTTGTTATAATTTGCGCTCGTAGAGAATTTCGTATTCTTTTAGCTTCTAGCAAGCGTGCCTTAGAGCTTAAAATGAGTGTCTTGTAATATAGTTATTATATTACATTACTCAGCATCTTTGTTTCAAAAATATATATATATATATATATATACTCAGTATAAAGTACTTATTATTGTATAAATTTTATTCTTAGCTTACACAT
>OX439129.1:13438888-13448888 GCA_949318235.1 Ecdyonurus torrentis
TTTACAGTTTTTATACGTCCATGGCATCCGTTTATTTCTCTTGCATTAACACAAAGCTTTAAGTATAATATGACAATATTATATTGTATATAAGGAACAAATAATTAAATTAATAAAAGTCTTCGTTTTTTTTTTTTTTTTTTTTTTTTTATAAGGCCACAGAGTAAAAATTTATGTCACAGTGAATTTCAACGATTCTTTAGATCTTGTATAAAAATAGAGAAATAGAGAACATAATACAGTATGATACAAATAAATTGATATTATATTTTTTTCTTTAAGCTCTTTAATATTAAACTAGTAAGACTTTTATTAAATACGAATAAAACAAAAAAGCACCTAAAAAAACTAAATATTTGTAATCTAGTAAATTTGTTAACCTTGATGTCAACTAAAGAATTTGTCGTCATAAAACATATTTAATATATTATATATAAATCAATAATACATTTTAAGAATGTTAAAAAAAATTTACTATGAAGAAAGGCAGAAAAAGATACACATAAAAAGAAAAGAAATAGATTAGTGTTAAAATTCTCCATAAAAAAAAGTTTATAACAATCGATGGATAAATCAAGTTTAAATACATATTTAATATATGAGTTATATGAAATTACAAAATCTTGTTTAATATATGTAAATAGTACACTCTTAAAAACATAGGAAATAAACTTGGGTAAATTTTGCAGTGTAAATTTTATTCAATCACATACGTGCGCGCACACACACGTACACCAAGGTCCATAGACCTTGCACGTACACAAAGACAAAAAAAAATCCTTGTATCATTTAAAACAATCGCACATTTGTACACAAATAAGAGCATCCATTCATGAAAATAAAGCTAAATTTCATTTTAAACATTATTAATATATTATATAAAAATAATCATGCTAACTTTATATTTTTCTAAACATAAATTTAAATCACCACAAATATATAATAATATTTGTAATGCAATTGAAAAAGGAAATTACATTAAAGTACATTGAAAAACAAACAAACACATACGTAAATAATGGTTGCTTTAAAATAATTTTGGTAAACTAATTTATTAATTTATAGAAGAGTGTCAGGCATCTATGCTAGCTGTTAGTCTGTATTCATGAATTTCAAAAAAAAAAAAAAAAAAAAAAAAAGCAATTAATTTATATAACTTGGTGATATTGTTATGATCATGGGAGAATTCAATAAATCATTATTATATATATATATGATAAAAAATCATTTTTGTCTTACACTGGCTTTCACTGGCTGCTTGATTTGATCATAAAATAACACACAACACCAACACCAACTTGTCCCCATATATAAGTTAATAAAAACACTCATTCACAGTTTAAAAATATATATATATACATAGTCATGTTATTTACAGTATACACAAATTGAAACGTTTTCGAGGGTGTCAATAGAAATATACTTGTGTCTGCTACGCTTCTTCTGCTTACTCAATATATTATACTTACTCATAATACTTACTTAAATGCTTACTCAATAATATATTAATATATATTAAATTCTCCCATGATCATAACAATGCAATAATTTTTGTACTTGATAATGCAAATAAATATAATAAATATTTTAAAAAATTGATAGAAAATTCCCCCTTCATTTGGCTTCGACAAGTTACGTAACTATATAAAGAAACAACGTCTAAAGTTAAATTTGATCCCAGTACAACATAAAATATATTATGAGGGAAGAAGAAAACGTGATATATATTTGTAAAGCAAGGTTTATAAATCTTGTTTGTAAAGTATGTGTAACTATAAAACTCATTTCTAAAGATAATTTTGTTGCTTTAAAGGTCGTGTCTATATATTAGAAAATTTAGCAAATTTTATTGCATGTAATTAATAGATAAATGAATTGCAAAATATATAAAACTTATGGAGTTATTTCCCATCACATTCAAAAATAGCACGCAACATTGACAAATAAAATAGAAACATGGCTTCTGGGCACTATAAATTCTTCTCCGGCCAAATATGTTGTATTATATACGTATAAAAAAAAAATAATAATAATAGCAAAAGCAAAAACTATGGATTAATATGTTAATTTTTCTTAATTTTTTATTACTTTATAATTTAATAATAAACATTTAAATATGAAGCAACATTAAATCTCATTTGAAGGAGAAATTGTTTTATTTTGATTATTAAAAAAAAAAAAAAATGACATAATCCTATTTCAAAATAAAAAGCAATCACTATTTTAAAATTCCTTTAATTTTATTCCTTGAATTTTAATATCAAATGCTAAAAATAAGGATTCTGTTAATAAATAACAAAAATAATAAATGTGACAGGTTTTATATAAGATCAGATAAAAATATGTGACAATACGATTAACTACTGTATATAGGAGACAAAATTATAATTTGGATATATTTCTTATTGAATAATTTCAACAGATTCATAGAAATTAATTTTGTCAGTTATATCATTCAAGCGAATGATGATTGACAGATAGATAATTATATCTACACACAACACTAAAAAAAAATAAAAAATAAAAGTTCCTGTATAGCTAAATACACGTCTGCTTCAATTTATCTATACCATAATTTTACTTTTTAAATTTAATTGTGCTTATTTACATTCAAGAGATAACAAAGTATAAAAAAGAACTTAAAATTGCTTTTAAGTTCCACTAAAAGTTATTATTGATATGTTCAGAATTGAGAGTACATTATGATACTTAATTTGTTAACAAGCTTTTTTTTTTTTTTTTTAACGATTTCTTTTAAGTTTTAGTTGATAATTAGACAATTTAATGTCTCATTTAAGATAAATAATTAACTAGTTAAGGTTAAAGTTGTTGTATTGCAAGAGGGTGAATTTATTATTATACTCTAATTTCTTGAAGTTTATTTTGAACCACCATACTCTTATTAAGCGTATACTATAGAATTATTGGGTGTGTTATTCCACTTATTTTTATTACCCATTAAATACTTAAATAATGTTAATGAAAATCGTAAAACTTGTGATGACGTGTAACAAAATGTAAACAAGGTAATTTCTCTTCAGACGAGTAGACATGTAAGTACAAGTTATAAAGTTTAAATCTAAATACATGTAATATGGTCTTGTAATGAAATTGTGTTGCTGCCACACCTTAAATTAATCACTTATTCTTTTTTCTTTCTTTATAGATTCAATCAATCCATTATTATTTTTATTCTTTACTAAGTAATTTTTATCGATATTTTTAAAACTTTTAATGTATATTATCGAATAAAGTTGGCATATTATTATTTAAAGTAGATAATATATTTTATTAATGTTATTCACATGAAACTTTTTTTTTTTTTTTTTTTTTAGCAAGAATAAATTATAATAATACATTGATTCATCTGCTTCCTTCATCTAATGATCAATAGATTATATTTCACGGTTTTTAGTTTAAAGTATCAAAGTAAAAAGTGCAAAAAGTGATATTCAATTTAATAACATGGTTGTAGCAATATTTGAACATTTATAGAAGCATTAAAAATGAAATTATCAATGCAAATGAGATATAAAGAAAAATTAAACTATATGCACCAATCGGGCAATGATCGTAATTTTTATATGATTTAATAAATTGTTTGCTAATTTCTTTCGTATTTCATTATAATCGTGATACCATTCTCGATTTCAAAATCTTTTTTTTTTTTTTTTTTTTTTCAAGTTCAAAGAGAGAGTAACAATAATATTCCAGTTTGGTTTGCGAGGTCCAACCATCAAACTATGGTGGGGATCATTTCGTCTATACGTATTTGCACGGTATATACTACGGGGAAATTCTGAATCTGGATAATTTAGTTATTGGCGAACAATGGATACCACCACATCTGCATCAAGCAGGCTGCAATTAAAAAGTGATGCTGATGATGTTTTAAATGACTCCGAAAATTCAACAAAGAAATCCAGTAATTCTGCACCGGGACAAGTTCCGAAAAGAACACAGAATTCCATTCCAAAGCGAAGGTATAATTTTACTTCTTAGATGATACAAAAATAATAAAATATTTACCATAAGTACAAAAACTTTATTAACACGTACTGCGTAAGTTTACTCACTTACTCACTTACTCACTTACTCACTTACTCACTTACTCACTTACTCACTTACTTACTTACTTACTTACTTACTTACTTACTTACTTACTTACTTACTTACTTACTTACTTACTTACTTACTTACTTACTTACTTACTTACTTACTTACTTACTTACTTACTTACTTACTTACTTACTTACTTACTTACTTACTTACTTACTTACTTACTTCCTTACTTCCTTACTTACTTACTTACTTACTTACTTACTTACTTACTTACTTACTTACTTACTTACTTACTTACTTACTTACTTACTTACTTACTTACTTACTTACTTACTTCCTTACTTCCTTACTTCCTTCCTTACTTACTTCCTTCCTTACTTACTTACTTACTTACTTACTTACTTACTTACTTACTTACTTACTTACTTACTTACTTACTTACTTACTTACTTACTTACTTACTTACTTACTTATTACATAGCACCCATGGGTCTCATCTAAGAGTGTATATATACACATATATAAAATAATTAGCAAAATGCATGAGGAGGACCGTATAAAATTGCTTTCTTAGAAATTTTATATATTTTTTATTTCTTAGAATAATTTCTGTTGCATATTTCTTGAAGCATAAATAATTTTAAAATGATTTTTAGTATAATACTATTCTGACATTAAAAATAATAAGTTTTACCACATTACAGTAAAATAAAAATGCAAGCAATTATTATATACAGTATAATAAGCATCTAAAGCTTTATTTCACAGTATGTTACAGAAAAAAATTATATATAGTTTTCTTTTTTACTCTGAGTATGTTAGAATATTTTGTTAGAAATAAAAATAGGCTCCTCGATCATCTAGCTAAAAAATCTAAAGTCGATAATGTTTTGGCGATACAAGCAACATTAAAAAATGTATTCTACGACTATATAGTAAAATACAATATACATGTGATTTCAGTTATAGTTATTTACGCACACTTTTTGAGGGCACTTTGATAGCAAAGAAAGTGTAAAAAAGTAATATTATAAAATATAATAAGTACCCCGATAAACAAGTAACTGAATCAGTAAATAAAAATAATAATTTATAATAGTAATAAATAAATAAATAAAAAAATAAAAAAATAAATAAATAAATAAATTATAATGATAATAAATAAATCCCATGTGATGTTCTTTGTGTGATGAGTTCGCGCTAGATGGCTCCTATAGTACTATATAGTACTTTAGCCATAGACATAATATAAATTATAACACGTCTCGTCTATATGTCTATGGTGCTAGCAACATTCTATAATCTTTCAAGTCATGTTACCTTAAAGGCTTAGACAATATGAAAACATTAGTATTTATATCACAAAACACTTGATGAGACTTTACATAAATAACATTATTTGGTCTCAAAACCTAACTGTAGCACTGTAACAGTGATCAGAAAATTTTGATTTATGCAACCCGCACAACATTTTTATAATAGTTTTTGCCTGTTTCTGACGTCATAAACAGAAATATTCACGCAAATTGCATACTTTACAATTTTTTTACGCTCTCTTGTGGGGCCACATTTACATTCTGGTAAAAATTATCATCAGTATTGTAGATCCGATTTTGTGTTAAAAGAACATGTTGTTTTATGTTTTCTATGCCTTTATTATTAGTTATGGAACCTTGTATATAATAATATTATTGTTATTTTTTAACTTCTTATTTTCCCTTGTACTCCAGGCAGGAACTGTTAAGTTGGAGTGGATGGGGATACAATGATTTCCATGTCACATTTGACTGTAATACTGGACATTTTCAAGCAACAAATGACAGGTGAGTTTGTGATCAAAAGTAAAATTATTCTCTTCGTACCCTTAATCTTGACCAAAATTGGCTTCAAATATTCGTACTATTTTTAATGGTATATTTAAAATAGAAAAAGGTGAAGAGATTAAGTGGTAAAAGATTCAATCTTAGTGATCTTATACTCAACTGTACGGAATGGAAAATTCCATGAACTCTTCACTACAAAATTGGGTATATGAATATGGAATATGACTAAAAATAAAACACACGTTCGAGTCGCTCTCACGAGGAGCCTATAAATTGTGGCAAAAAAACGTATGTCTCCTGACAGTGTGTCTCGTGAGAATCCCTCACCTTCACACATTCGCTTTCATGAATTTATTTAAAAAATATATTCGTTCCTAAGAATTTAATAGAAAATATTCAAAACAGTTATATACTCAACATACATAAAATATTTTATGCTGTATTTTCATCATATTATTATATAATCTTAAATATTACTATTTTAGAAATTCCAAAAAGATTTTGCTCTTCAACTTTTTACATTAATCAAGAAATAATATACAGTATAAATATTATTTATAATTGCATAAAATATGTTCTGATGAATAAATGTTTCTGAAATCAGGTTTAGCGTAATTATTATGCATTTGTATTTGTCTGTTTACTAAACTTGATAGTAAAAAGCTGATGCTATCTTTTGCTGTAAGAATTGCCAATTTACCGTCAATTTTAATAAGACAAATTGTTATATACATGGATAACTTTACCTGAAGCTATATTCACAAACTCTGCACATTTCAGTAATCAAAAAGACTCAATGTTAATCCATGCTTGACAGATATCCGATGAACTGTACTCTACGCCAACCAGTGCGTGAATGGCTGATCAAAACCCTTGGTATGGATTTATTGGACCCGGAAAAACAAGAAGATAAAGATGAACCTCCAAATCCAAATCTAATTCCTAAGCCGATTATAAATAAGGGTAAAGACTTGAAAATATAAATAACTCTATTGAATTTTAATATTGAAATATTAAAATAAGAGAATATAGAATAAATTGACGAGGGCTAGCCGGGCATTTCGGAACTTCTGCATCCTCCGTGCTCCTCACTTTTGAAACTTTTGAAACTTTTCAATGTTAAATAAAATAACTTCTAAAATATTTATTTATACTAATTTTTTCAATTTTATAATATTGAAAACAAAATGGCCAACAATATAATACAAACAAGTTTCCAGTGCATAATTATTTTTACTATGACTCCAAATAATTATATATAATTATACAATAGCCAATCTTCATTTTTAGAATTTTTGAAAGCTCTTAAGTCTCATAACATCTCACACACCATCGATGGTGAAGATCGATATTTCCGCTCGCATGGACATGCACTAGACGAACTTTGGAAACTGCGTGAGCAACAACAGATCCTGAGAATACCTGATGTCATAGTTTGGCCAGGTAAGTTTCAATCAATATTATTTCTTTGCTGTCATCTTAATTAATTAACTAATTTCCAGATTGCCACGATGAGGTAGTGTTACTCGTTGAGTTAGCTAACACTCACAACGTGGTCATAATTCCATATGGTGGAGGCACCAGTGTCACAAAAGGTCTGCAGTGTAACCCACAAGAGACGCGCATGATTGCCTCATTGGATACCTCTCAGATGGTAAGATGAACTACGGAAATACAATAAATATATTTCTTTGTAAAACTATATGAATTTATGATTTTTTTTTTTTTGTTTTTTTTTTCAGAATCGCGTGCTGTGGGTGGACAAAGTGAACCTTATAGCGTGTTGTGAGGCAGGAATAATCGGACAAGACTTGGGACGTGAGCTCGAGAAGCACGGACTGACAACCGGACATGAGCCGGACTCGTATGAGTTCTCAAGGTAATAAGATAACCTGGAATACACTTACATACAGTATTTCCACCATGATAATATATATATATATATATGATATGTATGTTGTATGTATGACATACACAGAACACAAATATGTTTAATATAATATATTATAGTGTGTGTTGAGTGTGAGAGAGAGTTCTCCTTTTTGTTGCATATTTTTTTTCTTCTAGTCTTGGAGGATGGATAGCCACTCGCGCCTCAGGTATGAAGAAGAATCTCTATGGTAACATCGAAGATTTGGTGGTGCACGTACGTTTTGTTACTCCAAGTGGTGTACTAGAAAAACAAAACAAAGCACCTAGAATATCTTGTGGTCCTGATTTCAATCAAATAGTTCTCGGTTCTGAAGGTATATGCAAATAGCTTCATTTTTTAAGTTTATGTTTACAATAGATTGATTAATACTGCAGGTACTCTTGGCGTCGTGACTGAGGTTATGATAAAAGTTCGCCCTACACCTGAGTGCCGTGAGTTCAACTCGCTTGTCTTCCCCGACTTTGCTCTGGGTGTCAACTTCATGCACGATGTAGCACGCAAGGTATATTGTATACAACCAATTTGAATTTAAGTGAACTATATCAAAAACTTAAAATTATTAATGTGTTATTTGTAGAGATACCAGCCAGCATCACTGCGTCTTATTGACAATGAGCAATATCAGATGGGGAAAATATACAAAGAAGGCACTGGATATCTTGGGCAAATTATTGATGCTTTAAAAATAGTATACCTTACAAAGTACATGGGAATTGATGAAAATTTAATGTGTGTTGTGATTGCTGTATTTGAGGGTAAGCTAACATGCACATTTTAATTTTTCCTCCCTTTTTAATTGCATTATCCTCAAAGTCAAAAACTATATTTAAATATTACGTTACTGTGAAATTCGATTTGTAGAATTCACTATATTATTTTTTTATTATTATTATTCATATGTACAGACTCTTTCATATAAAACTTCGCTCTATTACCTCTATTCTATGACATATAGTATTATGTAAATTTCATTAATTATATTTTATGGGAGTGCATTATAACTTTATTTTACCGACAATTAAAATTATTTAATTGTTTGTTCAGAATATTCTCTAAATTCATATTTAAAATTCAGTATTACAAAAACAATGTGCACAGGTGATAAAGAAGAGGTTCAAGTACAAAAACGAAGAATTCAGCTCCTTGCACAAAAGAATAGAGGATTCTTTGCAGGTGAAAAAAATGGAGAACGAGGATATAAACTTACGTTTACAATTGCCTACGTACGAGTAAGTAAAAAAATTATCATATTGAATATGTACATAATATTAATCACATGTTATTGTTCGAGTGACAACAAATATATAATTTCAATGGTCTTACAATGTTTATCATAACAATACTATTATTTTAACACTTGTCAAATTAAAAATGTGTAAGCTTATTTTGTATAAACTCTTCAAGTTATAGTAGCTTATATTTTAATGAATCAGCAAATCTTTTGTGCTGATAAATCATGCAAGTCACACTGTAATTTCCTAAATATTTTCTGCTATATTGTACTGTATATATAGAGATGATAGATATAATTTTTTTTTAATACACATTACCCCTAGGATATTTGTTTTCAACACGACGTGATTGCGGAGTCGTTTGAAACATCTGTGCCTTGGGATCGCTGCGTCAGTCTTTGTAGAAATGTTAAGAGCGTTTTAGCTAAAGAATGCAAAGGTAAAATTTGTTTATAATAATTGATAATTTAAATTTATATTTAATCTGTGTGTGTGTGTGTGTGTGTGTGTGTGTGTGTGTGTGTGTGTGTGTGTGTGTGTGTGTGTGTGTGTGTGTGTGTGTGTGTGTGTGTGTGTGTGTGTGTGTGTGTGTGTGTGTGTGTGTGTGTGTGTGTGTGTGTGTGTGTGTGTGTGAGAGAGAGAGAGAGGGGGGGGGGGAGAGGGGGAGAGAATGGTAACAATTTGTGAAAACTACATTTTTTTTTTAATTTTTTTTTTTTTTTTTTTACTTTTGCAGCGCATGCTATTAAGTACTTCCAGACATCTTGTCGCGTGACCCAAGTGTATGACACGGGTGCTTGCGTATACTTCTACTTTGCCTTCAACTCACGTGGAATACAGGACGCCGTGCACAAGTACGAGGAGATCGAAGCTGTGGCTCGTGACGAGATCCTTGCAAGCGGTGGCAGCATTTCTCATCACCACGGAATAGGCAAAGTGCGAAGACGTTG
>OX439129.1:13453888-13461388 GCA_949318235.1 Ecdyonurus torrentis
ATAGATAAACTTGTAAAAACGTTTAGAGAAGCTGTTTGGTGCAATCTCATTATTCATAGACCTCTTGAATGTTAGAACTGTGTAATTATAATCTTATATAATAATCTCTGCACTTGATGTAAATTGTTGTACAACTAAAAAAAAATAATAAACCATAAACGATTTTCTAGGACAACAAACATACACAAAATAAAAGTTGTATTCTTTTTTGTTTAAAATTTGATATTGAAATAAGTTAGACAACTTCACATATTGTACATATTTATGATAAAAAAAATGTATCAAGTTGTTCAATATACTAAAAAATAAAAATGTTTTTTTTTTTTAATTTTGGCCAGGTATAGCACTCACCATAATAATAGGATAAATTGAGGATTTTGAATTTAAAATGCTCATTCATTTAATTCAATTCATAGCTTTTCTATATAATAATAATGTATATTTCTTTTTTCACATTTAATACGTATTTCTCTACATTTTATCTAGTTTATAAACTGCATTTTTTTTTTCAAAACTTTTATTTGTATTTTTTTTTTGTAAGACCGGCCCTTGTGTGCGGTCTCCATTATACACGCAAATAAAATGTTTTGACGGGACTATGATAAGTGTTAAAATGTATGGCACGAAAATACAATATAGCAACCACAAACAAACAAACAAAAGATTTGATTTAGGTTAGGTAAAAGAATGTGCCAGACATGTAGTCCTGCTAAAAGTTACATGTATAATTTTTTTTATAATGATTATATCAATTATTAATTGACACAAATACTTTGCAAAAATCAATACAATATTTAAATTAAGCTTTGCCAGTGATTCAACTTTAAACCTCTTAAAAATGACGTGCCTTCACCATGTAAAGTTAGATGTTCCCAACAGCATATTCAGAATCCCTCGTAAGGTATGAAAAAGCATGGATAAAGGGGGTGGTTTCCCCTCTTAACCCATGCTCACATATAGCTGGACCACTCCCGTAGCAAAATCCTGGCCACGCTACTGGTTGCTCCCACTCGTTTTTTATTTATTTTATTTTCATTGCTGGGTAGTTTCATAGTCTACCATTAGGATGTAATTTTCCTGCAATGAGGTGAATTGATATGAAAAACTCGTCTGTAATACGTCATAGCATTCAACTTGAATTGTACATGACTTGCCAAAATTTAAAGTTTTTTGCTCATTTAAATTATTCAATCATCATATAGATAATATATAAATTTATGTTTTATATGTCATTTAGTTTTATATATTCACAGTCATTAATTATTTAAAAAAATGCAATGCTTTATCTCAACAATAAAAACGTCATCGACCTTCAAAATTTTCGAATTATATTTCAAGACATTTCTTTTATAATATCCAAATTAAATTTAAAAATTTAGATATTTAATTTTTCAATCCCTGGCATGCATTTTTACAAATGCCTGCTCATGACTTGTTACTTTTAAAGTTCAAGGTATTCTTATTTTTAAAGACGTAATATGTGATAGGAATAATTTTGTAAACTGCAATACATTTATAAACTACAGAATATATATATATATATATATATATATATATATATATATATATATATATATATATATATATATATATATATATATATATATATATATATATATATATATATATATATATATATATATATATATATATATATATATATAAAATTTGTTATGTCATTTCCAAAAATCATAATCATCAGATGTATGACTTGCAAGTCTACTTATAACTAATATTACTAAAATATTATATAATTCATCTTTATAAAAAGATGTAAGTTTTCCCGAATGATTTCAAGAATTTTTTAATTTGATTTTTTAACAATAAAACTTCAATTCACGATTTTGATCATAAATATTTTCATTGTTGCAAAATTAGTGCTCAATTTGTTTATTAAATGCTTTTCTTATGAGTGAAAGAATGAATTTAATCGCTAGGTTTTTAACTTTGAAAATATTAGAATTCAAGGACTTAATCCAAATTAGAATATACATAATTTCAATTCATTAAAATATCAATTAAAAGAACAAACTTTTCAAAGGTATGCAATAGAAATAGAAAAAAAAAGCAAGAAAAAATAGATATCATTGGAATCGGAATTGTATGGTTTGAGTAGATTTTATGATGAAAATTAATTTAATACATAATAAAGCATACACAGAATTCCGGTACCAGTTTATGATATTTGATTTGTTACTTTAAACGGTCTTATTGGCTTCTATTTACTATTTTGTATAAGTTTATATTAATATGTACACACTTTTTTGTTTTGTCATGTTTTGTAACCTTGTTAAACTTTTACTTGGGAATAACTCTAGAAATAGTCTTATCTAAAACTACTATAGAATCGCACACACAAGTATGTATTTTTAGTGCACTGTTAAAAAGCGTGTTAACATTATTTGTCTATGATTATAAGCACCTTACAAATTGTAAATTTTTTTAAAGTTTGTCATCAATCATCTTATTTATTAATTATATAATTATCATATTTATTTTACTTTTTCAGACAAGAAGTATTAAAATCAGCTGGATGGGGTTACAAGGATTTTTACCTATCAATTGATTCGGAGAATCGAAACAATAACATTTCAAATGAAAGGTATAATAACAGTAATAATGCACAAAACACGGCACATATATTTTTATAATATTTTGAAAATTTCAGATATCCTGAAAATCATATCAACGCAACAGATGAGTATTGTGATTGGTTGAAAAAGACATTAGGCATGGATCTCATAGATCCTACTAAACAATTCAGATTCGAACCAAATCATACTTCAGAATCCTTCCCAGAACCAATACTTAACCAAGGTACTTTAAAATTTTTTATTATCCCATCAGGGAACAATTGACTTTTTTCATGATTGATATGGTAGTGAACATATGATAATACAATAATAATAAACAAAAAATAATACGAGAAAGATTTACGTTGTTTCATTGTTTATATTTTATGTCCGTATTTATAGAATTTTTAAAAGAAGTAAAAGAGCATGGAATATTGTACTCTCAAGACGGCGAAGACAGGTGTTTTCGTGCGCATGGACATACAATGGAGGAACTTATGGCTTTGCGTAAAACGAAACCTTATGAAAGAATTCCTGATATAATTGTTTGGCCTAGTAAGTATAACATTTTCTTCCTATAATATAATAGCTACTTCTTTTTAAATGTTACTGTTTTCAGATAATTTTAAGTTTAACACATGAAATAATTTATATGTTTCAGATTGTCATGATCAAGTTGTTTTACTGGTAGAGCTTGCTAAAACACACAACGTGGTTATTATTCCATTTGGAGGTGGAACTAGCGTCACAAAGGGACTCGAGTGTAATCGTGACGAGAAGCGAATGATCCTTTCGCTTGACACATCACAAATGGTACTAAAAATATTAACTTGTACTATTTCTTAATTTTATCCGCCCAATTATTATTAGATCGAGTGACCGTTTTGTAATTATAATGTGTTTAAAAAAAAAGTGCTAAAATTTGAAGAATAAAAAAAAGAAAAAAAAAAAAGAGCTTTTAATACACATTCTACAATATTATTTAGAATGATAATTGATTCTTAATTTGTAAAAATATTTGAAAATAATTTTGATAAAGCATAAATCAAATTCACATATAATACAATAATATCATTTTATTTCGGTATAATATTTTAAATATGTAAAGTAATAAAAGTATTTTGAGCCCTTGCACTACTTGATAACTTTTTCACATCTTGTGTCGCAGGAGTGTCGCGTTCTTTAAATATATTGCATAAATAAATGAACAGCAATTCTTAATGTTTTACGTCACAATTTGTTTAATATAAATTAATTTACATTTTTGAAGTGCATATTGATAGAGAGCTACAGAACAATTGTACAATACTAACGTTTCATATAGTGCATAAAATCAGCATCATTATAATATACGTAGTACGTACTTTATACTGTACTGTCACTATCACTCGTTTTGCAGAATCGTGTACTGTGGGTGGACAAAGCAAACATGGTTGCGTGTTGTGAGGCAGGAATCATCGGACAAGATTTGGGACGTGAGCTCAAAAAGCACGGACTAACCACCGGACATGAGCCAGACTCGTACGAGTTCTCAAGGTATAGCTGATTTGTTGTTATTGCTTTCGAAAATGATTTAAAAATAATATAAAAGTTGATTTTTTTTAAATCATTTACGATTTATAAATCTTTTGTGCTATTTTGTAGTCTTGGAGGCTGGGTAGCCACTCGAGCCTCTGGAATGAAAAAGAACAAATATGGCAATATTGAAGATTTAGTAGTCCATGTTCGTTTAGTAACTCCTAATGGTGTCTTAGAGAAAAACAGACAGTCACCAAGAATATCCTGTGGGCCTGATTTCAACCAAATTATTCTCGGATCTGAGGGTAAAAATATTTATATATATATTAAAAAAAATAATAACATTAATTTATTGAAAATGAAATAATTTTAAACTAATTTAAATTGTTTTGCCTTAGGTACCTTGGGAGTTGTTACTGAGGTGATGATAAAAGTAAGACCCATACCTGAATGTGTTGAGTTCAACTCGTATGTGTTTCCGAACTTAACGCTTGGTATCGAGTTCATGCGGGAGATCGCTCTTAAGGTATAATGTTAAACCAAATTTATCTTGATACAACACATTGAATAACATATTCTTATACATATTTAATTATTTCAGCGCTATCAGCCTGCTTCACTTCGTTTAATTGACAATGAGCAATATCAGTTGGGAAAATTATTCAAAGAAAAGTTGGGATATATTGGGCAGGCAATTGAAGCACTAAAGATGATTTATGTCACTAAGTACTTGGGTATAGATGAAAATACAATGTGCATCGCCATTGCAGTATTTGAAGGCGAGTATTTTAAATATTTCTATTCTTTATATATATATATATATATATATATATATATATATATATATATATATATATATATATATATATATATATATATATATATATATATATATATATATATATATATATATATATATATGTGTGTGTGTGTGTGTGTGTGTGTGTGTGTGTGTGTGTGTGTGTAATGTAATGTAATGTAATGTAATGTAATGTAATGTAATGTAATGTAATGTAATGTAATGTAATGTAATGTAATGTAATGTAATGTAATGTAATGTAATGTAATGTAATGTAATGTAATGTAATGTAATGTATGTATGTATAATGATAATGATGTATTTGGCGGGGGCAAAAAGTGCATCTCTATATTGCAATATTTATTTACTTTCAAACATTTAAATATTCCCTGCTTTGGTCCATTAGTACGTGTTCTACAAAATATTGCTATAAAATCTAGTTCAGCTAAAAAATGTGCACATTCTATAAGAGCGTGACTAATTTGTTGCAGATTTTGAGTTAACCCCATTGTAACGTTTCTGTTTTAATTTAAAGGTGAGCAAGATGAAGTTTCAGTTCAAAAATCAAGAATTCTTCGTATGGCACAAAAATTTGAAGGTGTTGCTGCAGGAAGCAAAAACGGAGAACGTGGTTATACTCTGACTTTCAGTATTGCATACATAAGAGTAAGTACGAAATTGTTATAAAAATTGAACACAATTTCTAAATTTAGCATTGAAAAATATATTCTTTAATATCACAGTATGAAACAGACCTTATTAATGTAAATAATGATAATAACAACAATATTTATTTCATATAATACTTAATAAAACTCTATACTGTAGTCTAAATGTGTATATACATATATATTATATATATATTATATATAATATACATAATATACAATATGAATTAAAATTTGAATATCAAGTGAGGTGACATGATGATAAAAAAAAAATCAATTTTGTCTTACCTTCTATAAGACACTGGGGTTTCACTCCCTGCTTGATTTGACGATAAAATAACACAACACCAAATTGTTACTATATATAAATTATTAAAAACACCCAATTCACAGTTTATTCATAGCTATTTAATTTACACATAAATTGTAATGTTTTCGTGGACGCATATAAAAATATACACTGTGTCTGCAAGTCTGCCTTCTCATTTAGCTTACATATCTGAAATCTAGAGAAAGCTGAAGAAGGACACAATATTCAAAATAACAATTTCATATACGACTTCGAAAATAATACAATTTGTTTATAAATAAAATAGATCTGTTTTTATAATTTTTTTATCAAACTATGATTTGAGTGTTTTTATATTAACCAGATCAAGCAGCGAGTGATAGCACAGTGTCATATAGAAGGTAAGAAAAAAAAAGAATTTTTATCATATATACATATGAAGCTGTCGTTATTTAAACTAACAAATAGTTTGTTTTTTTGTCTAGGACTTGATTTTCAATCATGGAGTTATTGCGGAATCGTTCGAAACTTCAGTCCCATGGGATCGTTGTTTAAGTCTTTGCCGTAACATCAAGAATGTCATTTCTGCTGAGTGCAGAGGTAAATCTTATAAAATATATTTTAATGATATTGTTATGTCATATGTATATATTTTATTTTTACTTATATTTAAAATTTTACTTCACCTAAATACTAACTAAGCAGAAATTTAATTCAAAGAAATGAATTTTGTTTTCAATTTGCAGAGCGGGGAATCGAGTTCTTTCAAACATCGTGCCGCGTAACTCAGGTGTACGACACTGGTGCTTGCGTGTACTTCTACTTCACTTTTAACACACGTGGAATACAGGACGCCGTGCATGTATACGAGGAGATCGAAGCTCTGGCTCGTGATGAGATCATCGCAAGCGGAGGAAGTCTTTCTCATCATCATGGAGTGGGTAAAATCAGGAGACGTTGGTTTCCACAACAAGTCTCACCTGTAGGGGTTGACCTGTACAAGGCCATCAAGAAACAACTTGACCCTAACAATATTTTTGCCTGTGGAAATCTGTATTTGGAAAAATAACATTTGAATAATGTAAAAATTATGTAATACAAAATTTCTGGAGAGCTATATAATATGATCATTTATGTTTAGAGTCATTACAAAATTACGAGACATTTATTTTTTTTATCATATCATTAAAAGAAGGACATTTAATTTTAAAAAATCAGATCATTTTAAAATTTTATGTTTTAAACACAAAAAATATGTATGTGTGTATGGGCTTTCACATGTTGCTCGCCTTGGCCAAATATTATCCTTTATCGTCAAGACGAGCAGTAATTGAAACCCAGTGTCTTATATTATATTGCATGTATTACAAGATGAATTTTAATCTTGTTAGATAGTAAATACTTCTTGTTTTGTTATATCAATGCTTTGCTTTCTTTAAAAGTTTTATATTTTAATAATAATTAAGATGTACGTATGTTTCTGTTTAAAGCAGCAATGCAATTACTTATTTTCAAATTTTAAGTATCATGTTCCTCAAGATATAAATATCCCTTTTAGTTTCTACTTTAAAAGCAACCTTAAGAGATGTACAAAATTGTTGTGCAAAATTGCAAATAAATTTTTATAAATATATACTCTCAAAAAAAGGTAGA